>JAUNZO010001841.1:1800000-2043595 GCA_031894775.1 Chloris gayana | reverse complement strand
CTCATATTATGGGTACATAGAGAAAATTTGGGAGCTGAACTATGGGTCTTCAAATGCAAATGGGTCAAACACCCAAGTGGGGTGGAGGTCGATGAATACGGGTTAACCGTCGTAGATCCGAAGAATGTAGGTTATAAAGATGACCCGTGGATACTTACTAAGGTAGCGAGAACAAGTGTTCTATATACTCGATCCAAAGGATGAGAAGAAGCACATTGTTATACCCGGTAAACAAAGAATACTTGGAGTGGATGGGATCGACGATCAAGATGCATACAATCAGTATGATGAAGTTCCATTATTCGTGGATCCGAAAAAATTTAAAGTCATTGAAGCAAAACAATCGTATCAAGGAATGCCATACCTACGCACGGATTGCGAAGGAAAAATCGTTCAAGGATAATGTACCTTTATTATTCCATTGCGATGTACTTATGATGTACTCATATATGTTTCAAGCAACTTTAATTAATTTAATAATATTTTAATGAATTTTCAGCAAAATAAATGAATTTAATAACCTGTTCATTTTTTACTGCCACTTATATCAATTTAACAAGTTTTAAATAATTTTTCATCAACTTTAATTAACTTAATAATATTCTATTGATTTTCAAGCAACGTTAATGGATTTAATAACTTGTTAATTATTTTTCTCGCCACTTAAATCAATTAATATTTTTTAAATAATTTTCTAGGACTTTAAATAGTTTAACCACATTTAACAATTATCTAAAAGTTGATAATAATTACTTAATAATTCCACCTGTTAATAATTTTTGAGCCACATAAATCAAATTATCAATAATTAAATAATTTCATAATTGCGACTATAGCCGCGGTTGACTTCTTCAGTCGTGGCTATTGTTTACCCTAACAATAGCCACGGTTGAAGAAGTCAACCATGGCTATAGCTGAGCAGTGCTGCGACGGGCGAGGCGTTTAGTACCACCTCGCCCGCCCAAAGTCGCATGTGCCGGCTTATAAGCTCCACTCCGCGAGATCTCTTTGAACTTACTAATACATTATGGGCCTGCTCCGGCTTGTGGGCCGTTTGTTTGTCTTGGGCCGTTTTGATCTCGTCCTAATTATTGGGTCGAGGTTCTCGGGCCCATGGGCCAAAATTTTAACTTTTCGTATGTTTATTATAACTCTTTCGATTTAAATTCTAAAACTTATTTATATATTTAGTTTTAAATTTTAAAATTTGTATATATATTTAGTTAAAATATTGAATAAATAATGTTTAGGTTCAATTTTATTTGAAATCCTAAAAAATAACAAGGTATAATTTAAAATTTTTAAAAATAAAAACTGACATATAACAATTTTTAAGTGTCAGTTAGTAATTCAATTATTTTTGAACAATTTAAATCAATTAAACAATATTTTTTAAATGACAATAGTGATTTGGGCCTCACTCTTAATATGAGGCCCATTAGTAGAAGTTCATCCACTAGTTCATTTAGGTTGTATTTTTTTTAATTCAAATATTGTCCAAATTTGCTGATTCTTGTTTCTAAATTTGTGTAAAATTCCAATCTATTCATTTCCACTTTGTTATGTAAAAATCTCCAAACTATTTTATTGAATTTTCTTGGAATTTACTTAGGGTACGTTTTGACATTTATTTAATCATTTTTATTTCATAAACCGTATCGATTTTGACCTCAACATTCGGTCGGTATGCATGTCATTAATAAACACACACGTGAAATTTCTGGTTCAATTTTTAAAACATATAAATGTGTTTGGTACCAAACAATATGAGTTTCGAGTATAAAACTCCACTCACTCGAGATACATAGTCGCATTTGAACTACTTTTTTGTAAAAATCTTTTTAAAAAATTACCAAAAATATAAGTGAGTTCAAATGCTCGGGAAACAGAGCCATGCCACAATGTAGGTCAAACGGGCTTATAGTTTGCAAATGATAAATGTGCAAAATAATAGAAAAAAACATGGTGTCATTTGATTTTTTTATCGGGACAATTTTTATTATTTTTGAATTGAAAATTGGCACATACATAGGTCATATAAATTAAAATCTACTGCAATTTTTGAAATATTTGGGTAATGTAAAAGTCAAGAAAAACAATTTTGTAGATGAAATATTATATTAAAAAGTTATGGAGTAGAAAAACAAAAAATACATATGTGTTTGTAAACAACTAAAAAAAGTGACATGCCAAAAATTAGATGCAAAGGCATTATAGTTTTTAGAATAAAAATTGAAGAAGTAAAAGAAATATTATACAAGAAAAAAGAAACTCACTCAATGACAAGTGGGACCGGAGGAAACAATAGCCAAGGTTGGTTTCGAAACCAACCGTGGCTATTATTTGTGTCTCCGACATTTGGGCCCCACATGTCGGTTGGAGCATAATAGCCACGGTTGGAATTTACATGAACCGTGGCTATTGTGTATTATCCCACCGACATGTGGGACCCACCTCACCATCTCCAACCGTGGCTAATGGTTGATATATAAAGGGGGACCGGCCCCGTCGTGGCCAACCCTAACCCTAACCCCGACGCCGCAGCTTGACGAAGACGCCGGAGAGCGCCCATTTGTGCCGTCGCGCCGTCTCCGCCGCGACCTCCTCGCCGCGTCCGTCATGGCTCTTCCTCTCGCATCGCTCGAGCTCCTCCTCTCCGCCGCGAGCTCCTCGCCACGCGCGTCGGGGCTGCTCCTCTGCGCTGCCCGAGCTCCTCCTCTCCATCCGCGAGATCCTCGCCGCGCCGGTCGGGGCTCCTCCTCTGCGCCGCCCAAGGTCCTCCTCTCCGCCTGCGAGCTCCTCGCCGCATCCTTTGGGGCTCCTCCTCTGCGCCGCCCTGAGCTCCTCCTCTCCGTCGCGAGCTCATCGCCGCGCCCGTCGGGGCTCTTCCTCGTGCACCCACCGGACCTCTGCGTCGCCCGAGCTCCTCCTCTCGCGCCACGAGCTGCTCCTCTACGCCGCCCGAGCTCCTCCTCGTCCGCCCGCTGGACCTCCGCGCCGCGAGCTCGTCCTCGCGCGCCCGCCGGACCTCTCGCGCCGGACCGAGCTCTTCTGCGAGCCCGCTCGAGCTCGTCCTCCGTCCCGGCCTTGACGTCGGGCCTCCTCGACACGGCCCTCCTCCTCTCCTGGTATGCCTTCCCCCTTTCCCCCTCACTTTCCCGCTCACCCAATGGTGAGCCCTCCTTGGTACGCCTGCCCGCTCTCCCCTTCCACCCCTCCACTCGCTAGCTCGATCCGTGAATGATCAGAATGATCTGTGCACTAATCTGTGAATGATTGGAATGATTGCTAGCTCAATTGTTGGATTCAGTCACCGATAGAACTATTCCCTGCCATTTATCTCATGCTTATGTTACTGATAGAACTGTTGCCTGCCATTTATCTCATTATCTATACATATGACTGTATTGTCTGCTGGTGCCTGTCATTTATCTCATGCTTATGTTCGTGCTTCAGTGCTGGTTCATGGCTTATTTGGTGCTTATTTATCTCATTCTGGTGCCTGCTTCAATGCTGGTTCAGTGCTGATTTTAGTACTTATTCAGTGCTGATTTTAGTGTTTATTCAGTGCTGGTTTAGTGCTGATTCGGTGCTGATTTCAGTGCTTATACAGTCATGGTTTAGTGCTTATTTAGTGCTGATTTAGAGATGATTCTAGTGCTGGTTCGATACACTGTGCTATCTAGCTAATTAGTGTGGCATTTTGGAGCCTTTTGGCATGCTAATATTGTTACATTGAACTATCGATCGTGGTGGAATGTGAATGTATATTTACCACTGAAATCAGCACTGCAATTTGGACTCGCTTACTCCTGCTCGCCTACTGTGCAATGTAATCAGCACTGAAATCAGCACTTAGTGTTCTACTTATTTTACCATGAGTGAAGTAATTGTTGTGTATGCATTTGCCACCTATCCATCGTGGCTAAACCGATGGTATAAAATTGGCCACCTATCTATCGTGGTTATCTGAATTATACATTAGCCACCTATTTTCTCCTCTCTTACCTCTCTTACTCTCTTTTCTCCTCTCTTTCATGGCTAGACCATTGTTTTTAAATAAAAACTATTTTTCTTCTCTCTTTTCTCTTTTCTCTTTTTTCTCCTCTATTTCATCTCTTTTCTCCTCTCTTTCATGGCTAGACCATTGTTTTCAAATAAAAACTATTTCTCCCCGCTTTCCTCTCCTCTGTTTTTTCTTTTTTCTCCTCTATTTCCTCTCTTTTCCTCTCTCTCTCTAGCTAAATCAGCACATGGATTATAAGGCAAAGTATTTATTTTCTCTCATTTCTCCTCTCTTCCTCTCTTTTATTGTATGTCCTTCTATCTCGTCTTCCTCTTCTTCTATTTGATTCTGCTGCTATCCATGTTCTAATGCCAATGCTAAATAATCCTTTTCTGTCATCTTTTCTCTATTTTAACTCTTTCCTCTAATTATTTGCTACTAAATCTTTTCATTGTTACGCTAAAGGTATCAAATCCTATAATGGCGGATAAGATACCGTTACAAGATAATCCGGAAGACAGCCCCCGATCCAGTATACACAAGAGGATGTTGTGAATATGAACCATGAAAGCTCCGCATCAAATGGAGAATGGGAAGAACCGAGAAGATCCTCACCCCCCCCCTCCGGCCTCGTGAACCTAGGGGTATTAATGAGGACCCAGATTAAATGCCCTCGGAAGAGGTATCACGTCAAATGTGGTTCTTTCTTTAAATTTTTTAAGTTTCCCGTATTAGCATATTACTGAGCTTCAATGATTCTTTATATGGTAGGTTCCTCGACGAAGTGTTCGTCGTGCCTTGGCCGCACAAGCGACACATTCCATGGCTTGCGAAGACACCTCATGAGAAAACGGAAAACATAGCGGCCCATGAGTCCCCCAAAAAGTGCAAGCGTGGGGGTAAATGGTCCGTGAACAAGGCTGAGGGCACATATGAGGTGACAACACTGGACCCCGCCGACCGGGAGCTCGTTGAACCAATGGGTGTCCATGCAAAATGACGGAACCATTGTGGAGTTGTTGTCGAGGAGAAATGCAAAATAACCTGGACCGAATGGAAGGTGGTTCATCAAGAGCGCAAAGAGGAAATGTGGAATGCCGTTAGATCACACATTCTCTTCCCACCAGCGGACCTCGAGAAAGCCAAGAAGGCAACGCCGACCGCAATGTCACATATCTTTCGAGAATGGAGGTCCCGACTAAACTGCCATTATGTGAAACGTGGCATAACACCCTTTGACGATTGTGGTCAAATAAGTCCACGGGACCGGGAACTATTTGTTCAGCGAGAAGACAGCTGGACCTGCCAAGGACCTTAGTGCAAAGATGTTAGAGCTGAACAGAAAAAAATTAGTACAAGCCACACTTGGGCCCCGGCGGCTACAAGAAAAAGATTCCGGAGTGGATGGCGATGGAAGAAAAGCTCCGTGCAGAAGGGAAGCCTGATCCACTTGAGGGCCTCGAGTCGCGTGCTAAAAATTGAGTCCGTGCGCACTCTAAGATGGATGAAAATGGGGAGATTATTCTGATGGACGCGGAATCGGCGCAAGTTATCCAGCAATTGACGGGTGACATCAAGTCGCAGACGCAGCTGGTGTTATTCAATCCGAATATCACAGAGACCAACTCTCTCTTGCTGTGGGGACCAAAGAGCATGGCGGGCGGGTGCGAGCGAGTGTCGTCCAAGGCAACTTGGAAAGAGGGTTTCTCCTACAGCTCTTCCGCCTCGTTGTACAAAAAACATAAATTTGAAAAGAAAGATAAGGAGGAGAGGGACAATGAAGAGTGGAGGAGACAGATGGAGTTGTACCAAGCCGACATGCGAAGTGGAAGTATCCCCGGTACGACTAATACAGTCCCAACCACTTCGCCTAGCTTTACCTCCCCGTTAGAAGGGGAAGTGATAACGCAAGAATGTCCTTGTGAGCTGCATGTGCCGTTTGGTTACAAGGGAAAGACCATAAAGGTTGCAACCGGTAGAGCATTTCCGGGACGAACAATCCACAACATGGATATTCCACCCGAGTACGTCCGTGTCACCGTCGAGAAGGTCAACCAAAGATGTGATGAGCACGAGATTGAGTGCCCCATACCCGACGCAGGGATTATAACTCTATATGATGCTATCGGTTCATTCATCATGTGGAAACGACATGAGGTTGTGCTCTCGGAACCATGAGTTTTCCCTCCCCCTTGTCCGGACACGGATCAGTTCATGAGAGTCAACAATTCACGGGGATGAAGGCTGGTGCAGGAGAACCGTCTCCTTTGTCGGGCTGCTTCAGCCGCTAAGGAACAAGATGACCACGGACGGGAAGCGGTTATGAGCCCTATACTCGCGAGACAGTCCGCAGCAAGAAACCGCCACGAGTACACGGCTATAAGGAGCCTCAACAACAAATAGTCCCCCTTGTCGAGCACTGAAGGGCAATGTATCCCCTCCGTCGAGCCGGAAGGTGAAACCCTAGCCTTTGATGAAGAGCCTCGGTTTATCGAGCCTCTTCGGAAGGAGTTTACTCCTCTAATCCGTAGGATGATCACGCCTGCGGGGGTGGATCCATCAAAGCCGCAACCTGAACATGTCACGAAATACTTGGAGCGAATGAGGAAGGGACCCGTGCAACCAATCACGGTACCTTGTCAATTGGTACGTTACGATGATGACATATTTGAGGGTCGTGACGAGAATGAGGACTTCCCAAATTTCATCTTTGGCAAACCCTTCGTATCTAAAAACATGTTGTCAAACCTACCGTGAAAGATGTGGAAGCTGCATGAGCTGGTACGTAGCGGCAGCGAAAGAAGGAGTGGATGTGATCACCTGTAAGCTTCCGAAGGACGTGTTCAACAATACCGGTGACTCGACCCTTGGACTATATTTCAATGATATCCACACTATGTTTCGCCTCGGCGAGATGGTCACGACCTTCGTAACCTTGTGGTGCATGTAAGTGCCTCCATCCATCTTTTTCTTGTTTCCTACTTTTTGCAGTACATGTTACACACTCGCCTTTTGCTTTTAATATAGCTTGAATTCAACATTTCAAGAGAAGAGATACGACGGACCTGATTGAAGGGTTGGGTACCTCAATCCAAGCTTGATCAATCAAAGTGCGATCAACCCCGGATAAATGAGAAAGACAAGATATATAAGGACAAGACACCACAAGAGTTGCAACAACCGAAGGACACCATGAGGACAAAAGCTAGGGGTCGAGCTGCAGGTTATAATTACAGGTGCTTCAGGGAATGGCAGGATTGTCACGCCATTTACGCGCCTTACCACTTCGAGTAAGTTCGACCACTACCTTCCTCTCGTCGATCGCAAAGATAGATGACATACTAACTAATACGATCTTTTGTTGCAGTGGTCATTGGATTTGTTTCCTGATCATGCCAAAAATTGGATATCTATTAGTCTTGGATAGCCTTGACTACGACTCCAATCGCTACGTAGATATCGTGAGCGTTATAAATTGGTAAGTACAAACGTACAATTAAATAGCGATAATTTCATGCAATAATACCCTTTTCTCAATACTGTAGTGCTTATTTGAACTACGTAAAGAACCCGAAGGTGGCGCGTTATAGAATTCGGAAACAAATATACTTTCGTCACAAATTTCCGGTAAGACACGCGTAACATCTAATTTTTTATCCTGCTATCATTGAAATAGAGTGATGTTTTTACTTCACTCTATTTAACATTGCATTAAACAAGTAAATGGTAGTGTGCACTCGTGGATACTACGCATGTACGTATTCGAGCTCCGCTGCATCCTACTTGAATGTCATCACCCATGAGACCACCGAGGAGGTACGCTAAGATTGCATCTGTTTAATTTGCATTCTTTCTGTTTTTTTATCTATCATGTACCAACTTTTATGTATTTATTGACAGAGAACAAAAAGTCTAGAAAAGGCATTGATAACGGACAGAAAGATATTGAATGAAATCTCCAAGAAAGGATTCCCGACGGTGCGAAAGCATCTAAGTACAAACGACATGTACTACATTGTCTCTAGGATGTGTCGTTTCTTGCTTAGGGAGGTCATCGGTCCTCGTGGTCGGTTCTTTGACGAGCAAAGTGTGACGAAGGAGCATCGGACACTTTTCGAGTGGTGCAGCTCGAAACGACCGTACGAGCCCGATGTTGTTGAAGATTCGTATAGTGTAGACTTAGTTTGAAAAAACATTGTCATGTTCACGTTATTAAACCTTTGATGGATTTTGTAAATATTTGTAAATATTAATGTGATGTAATACTTTAATATTAATGTGATGTAATTATGGTTAATGTTATGTAATTGTAATTTATTATTTCTAATGCATATTTATTTTTTTTATTGTTAAAAAAGTAAATAGCCACGGTTCACTTTGGCAACCGTGGCTATAGTGGTGTCCTATAGCCACCGTTAGGTTAGTGAACCGTGGCTATAATATGTCACTATAGCCACGGTTGGGTTAGTGAACCGTGGCTATAGTATGCCACTATAGCCACGGTTGACATAGTGAACCGTGGCTATAGTAAACTACTATAGCCACGGTTGACATAGTGAACCGTGGCTATAGTGGCATAGTATAGCCACGGGTGACTTGTTTTCCGAGGCTACGGATGATTTTCCGTAGTCTCGGAAACATAGCCACGGTTGGGGCTGACCGTGGCTGTAGAGCCCCCCTCCCCCCCTCCCCCCTCCCCAACCGTGGCTACGGTGAGTTTTTGCTATAGTGTATAGAGGCGCGTCGTCCTCCGGTGCGACATAGCAGCTGTGGGAGCTGGAGCATGCGTAGGCGGCACTGGTGCATCGGCAGGAGCCGGGGCGGGGACCGAAGCAACACAAGCCAGGTCGGGAAGAGTCGGGTGCGATGGAAGATGCGACATCGGTGGCATGAGTGTTACCTGCAGCTAGAGCAGAACTGCTAGTACAAGAGTTAGATGGTTGCAACGAGAGACAGATCGTAACCTCTTACTCCTCTGTTCTCCAAGTGATGTCGTTAGGACAACAAAGTTAGTGTAAATTTGCACTAACTTTGCTATTCTAACGACATCACTTGGAGAATGGAGGGAGTATATGATCAGCACGCACTATTGGCTCACGGGAAGGAAAAATACTTGACATGCTAGGATTAGGCATAGAAGGTGATATTGCAGAAAAAGGAAAAACTTCTTCGTCACACGCAACATCGCGTGAAATAAAAACACGTCCGAGTGCTTCGTCCAAGCACTTGTAGCCCTTGTGCAAGGAACTATAACCCACACACTCGTCGAGAACGAAACTCAAGTTTTGGTTATTATATGGTATGGCCGCAAATTGGGCCAGCTGGCGCAGCCGAAAGCACGAAGAAACGAGTAGTCGGGCTGTTCGTTGAGAAGCCTAGCTATGGGAGAGGAATTACCAAGGAGATGGGATGATTTGTCGTAAAGGTCCCAACCTGGATCCATCTCGTTATATAGTACAACAATCTTGGAGTACAAGTAGATTACAACAACCGGTAAGATTTGAAGATGCAACTAGGCCCCATAGTGGGTTTTGGTCATAAATGATAAAGAATTAAAACTTCTAATGTGGTTTTAAGTGAATGTGCATGATATCAAAGTATTAACACCCACATTAGGAGATAGTCTACCCCTCATACAAAAAGATGAAGCAACTACTCAAAAGCATGTGCTAAAAGAATTGATTTATAGCTTTTTGAGTATAGGTATGACAAACTATCAAGAGGGGTGAAACGATCTTACATGCAGGGAAGAATGTGCTCTAGGAACCCAATATTATCAAAAAGAGCAAAGTCCAAAAGCCAACCTTGATCTAGCTCCCACAGAAGGAACGGAAGCTCCGTGGGGAACAGAAATTCCATCAATTCCACGAGACTTTCTAGCGGAAGTTCCGTTCCCGACGGAACTTCAGTCCGACGTCCGAGCCTAGTCTTTTTCGGTCCGACGAAAGTTCCATGGAATTCGATGGAAGTTCGTCGATTCCGGAGAGTTTGTGATAGAAGTTCCATTCCAAACGGAACTTCCGTCCCGACCATTGAGATACGTATTTACAAAGGGATGACGAAAGTTCCGGCCCTAACGAAGTTCTGTCAAACCTCACCTTGACCTAGCAATGCCTCAAATCCATCTTCAACATTTGCACCTCCACAGCGGTCAAGGTCCACAAAAATGAGCAGCGTACCAAGAGGAACACTCGGCGCCTCAAGACACTCATCGAGCCCAGTGTACCGGTGGCGGCCGAAACACTATGCTCTATATGGTGGTAACGGTGATGATGACGACGATGGCGATGATGGAGACGAGGAACTATGAGTGATTTCCTTCTTCCTTTTTTCTCCTTCCTTCTTTCCTTTTTGGTGCCTTGATACCAAAGGGGGAGAGAAAAGGGAAAAAGGGATCACTTATCTTTATCTATGTGTTTATCTACTTAGTGTTGGAACTTATGGAACCCTTTTTATGTATGAGACTATGTGGTGCTTTATTGTAATAGGGCTCGTTTAATAATTTGCAAGCTTATGTTTGTGGATGATGATTGGTGCTTGTTTATTGCTTTAATGTGTGACTCATATCCATGTTGCTAAAATGTTTGGCTTGTGTTTTGTCGAGTGCCGCTCTTTTCCCTTTGTTGCCTTTTGCTTATACAGTCATGCTTGTCACTTGCACACATTTCTTAGCACCCCGCAAGCACAAAACATAGGGGGAGCTCTCTCACATGTTTGTGTGACCCATGCATCTCTTTTGGGGGAGCTCTGCTATATTTTGTTTGTTGTCTTTTCGTTATTTGATATCCATATCCCTTTTAATTATTTGTCATCAATCACCAAAAAGGGGAGATTGAAGATGTAACTAGGCCCCCTAGTGGGTTTTGGTGATAAATGACAAGGAATTAAAACTTCTAATGTGCTTTTAAGTGAAAGTGCATGATATCAAAGTGTTAACACCCACATTGTGAGATAGTCTACCCCTCATACAAAAAGATGAAGCAATTAGTCAAAAGCAAGTGATAAAGGAATTGATTTATAGCTTTTTGAGTATAGGTATGCTAAACTATCAAGAGGGGTGAAACGATCCTACATGCAGGGAAGAATGTGCTCTAGGAACCTAAAATAGCTTGGAAACCAAAATTACCATAGAGAGCCAAGTCCAAAAGCCAACCTTGATCTAGCTCCCATAGAAAGAACGGAAGTTCCGTGGATAATGGAAGTTCCGTCAATTCTAGAGAGTTTCGGTGGAAGTTCTGTTCCCGACGGAACTTTCGTCCTGACGTCTTAGCCTAGTCTTATTCGGTCCAACGGAAGTTCTGTGGAATTCGATGGAAGTTCCGTCGATTCCGAGAGAGTTTGTGATAGAAGTTCTATTCCAAGCGGAACTTCTTTCTTGACCATTGCTATAACTATATCAAAAGGGATGATGGAAGTTCCGTCTCCAACGAAGTTCCATTAAACCCCATCTTGACCTAGCAACGGCTCTTTTTGCCCCTCTCCTATATAAAGCCTCTCCCATCTCGTGAGGAGGGGTGCTTGGTGCTTTTGAACTCCTGAATCTCACTCAAGCTCATTCTCTCACTCCTCTCCACTCTCCTTGAGATCCAAAGCCATTTGTGAGAGTCCTCAACTTGAATCCAAGCTTGAGAGCATCACCCCAACCTAGAGCACATCTTCCCCTTGCAAGCAATCTCGATTTCACTTGTTACTCTTGGAGATTCATTCTCCTAGATTGGCTAGGTGTCAACCCTTGAGCTCCCAAGTTTGTGGTGTGCCTTGGGAAGTTTGTGAAGGTTGTGATTCGCCTCCGAAAGGAATCAAGAAGAAGAAGAAAACCAAGTTTGAGCTTGGTGGTCATTTGGTTAGGATTAGGGTTGAGAGAGACCCGGCTCTTTGTGAGCTCCTCAACGGAGACGTAAGAACCTCTTTGTGAGGGGTCCGAAGTTCGGTGAAAAATCCCCGTGTCTCTCTTGTGCTTTGTTGTTTGCTCTTGTTCTCTCTCTTTGTTTGTATTTGCCCGATCTACTTGTGTGTGGCTTGTCTATCAAACTCTTGCTGGTATAACACTTCTAGGAGGTCAAGGAAGGTTTCTATTTAAGCGTAATCGTGGGATTCCTTTCCGTTCTCAGCTCTAGTGGATTTCACCCTCGAGCCTTGACGAAAGTTTCGTCCTAGGCTGGTTTGATTTTTTGTTTTGTGTTGAATTTCAGGAATTAGGTGCATTGCCTATTCAACCCCCGCCCCCTCTATGCAACTTTCAATTGGTATCACAGCAAGTCTTCTCATCAAGAGCCTAACCGTTTGAGAAGAAAAGATGTCGGGGGAATTTGGGGAAGATGTGGAGAATGACCCTAGCAAGAAGAACGTGAACGATGTGGCCAATACGGACTTCAATCCATGGGGTGCAGGAGGATCAAAGGTGGATCCCAAATATCAAGTCAACTACAGCAACATGGCCAACATCAATGGTAGTGGTAGTGGAAGATTGCCATGGTTTGATGGGAAGGATTTTAGTTGGTACAAACATAAGATGAAGATATACTTGATGTCCATTGTTCCATTTAGTTGCCCTATTTGTGAAGAAGTTTGGGAAGTTCATGATCAACAATGGATTCACCAAGAAAAGCTTTGACAATGCCAAAGCTAGGAGATTATCAAGAAAGTGCTACCATCGTCACGACCCGGTGCATTTCATAGAGGAGTGTCCCCACTCAATGGAAAGGAAGAAAATAAGGAGAAGTTCATCAAGAAGAAGAACTTCAAGAAGCCATTCAAGGGGCAAGCACACACTGGTTAACAATATGTCTCCGATGATGAAGAAGAATATCAAGATGAAGAAGGAGGCATTGCAAACCTTGCCTACGAGTCTCATTCCGTCCAAGTCATCACTCTTCAACAACCTCACCGATGATGAAGATGACGTCCCCATGTGCTTCATGGCCAAAGAAAGCAAGGTACAATCTAAACCTCTTGTCCATTTCTCTAACATTGATGATGAGGAGGAGTTGATCCCCTCCTTGCAAGATATCCTATGATCTCATTCCGGCCAAGTCATCACTCTTCAACAACCTTACCGATGATGAAGATGACTATGACACCCCTACCTTGCAAAGCAAGAGGGATAGTCGCACAGGACCGCCTCAAGAGATATTCGGTGAAGTGAACGTCGTTGCACATACATCAATGATACATCCACAATTTACATAAACATGTTTAGATACAGGAGTGACATATTTTACATCTAAATTTCAAGTTATTACTATACATAGAGTTCTAAATTCAGATTTCAATACATTAATATACAATGAGCGAAAGTGTAAACATAATCTCGACGATAGTTTTCTAAAATGTAACACATCAAGCCCGTAGATGTGCCCATTCTTCTCGACAATCTCATCTGCACAAAAAATGTTAACAAGAAAGCCCCGAGTATCTAATATACTCCGCAAGTCTTACCCGACAAAAATGGTTTCTAAAACCGACTCCTAGTATGCAGGGGGCTGACCGGGCTTGCTGGAGATTACAAAAAACAGCACCTATTCCAAGTCTAAAATCCACATTTTAGCCATATTAAGAGGGTTTGACATAAATATAAATTTAGTGAGCAAGCCTATCAAACATGGTTGCAATACATGAATTTAGTACTTCAAAAATAGCAAGTTCATCATCATATTCCATGTCATTACTACGATGCGATCTACTCGAGATAAGTGGTACTCATAACCGCGAGGAACGGCGATATATATCGATTTACATCCTGCAGGAGAAACCCAAATGCACGACATACGCATCATTTAAGAACACGTATGACCACCTTTCACGAGATCATCATAGCTATGAGCCGGGTCCCCCTCTCGAGTGTATGTCTCCCTTGCAACCACGGTTCGTCGAGTTCAAGGAATACCACACACCCTCCATCTACTCATAAACCCGTGCAACCACCGTGACCGACACTTAGCACAAAGGGTGGAGAGATAGTCCAACACTACGACTCTCAAGTTATATGAGTTTAACAACTCCCATACGAAGGTATGCATTTGGTACACAACTCAAAACTTGCTCGCGGAGTTACAACGAACGGTCCTCAACCGACACGCACGGGACTTGGCGAACAAGGGCCAACCTTGCCACCACATTCCTACACATGCAATTCCCCGTACGGTCTCCAATTTAATCATGTGAGAGGGTAACAATATTTTGATCCTAAACCGAGTGGTCACCAAACCGCTCGGTGTTGCTACCGATGACTCCATTAAGCATAGCATACTAACGGAAAGGTTATACCTAACCAATACCATAGGAATAAGGATCATAATGCAACTAGGCTACGTTCAACACCTAAACATAAGTGCACAATACATAACATAGACATATGTGAATTTAAAACCGGAAACTAAACAAGTGGGATTATGCATCGGGTCTTGCCTTGGGACGGGTCGAAGTTAGCACTCTCAACCAAGTTCAATTTAGTGGGATCCTCTTCGTGATTTCTTTCTCCAGTCAGGGTCCCTATATGTATGCAATGCATGATATGAGTATCGGTGAATACACAGAAATTTAGTTCATGGAACTTCCTCGAAAACTAGCTAAGATGATCATATGCTCATGAAATGAACATGATTATGCGTGAATTAGGATGCTTGCATATGGATGATAAACCATAATTACATGTCAAGGGGATAAAATTCTAATTTAAAGAAACATAGACTAAGTGGCATAAGATTATGGCCTTATATTAACAAGAAATATGAACATGGCAAATAATTTCTATAAAACTTAGCTAGTGTATTATATGGCAACATGGGCATACCATATGATGTATAGGAAACAATGCTTATGAAATACTTGCTGCCATTTGCATAAAAGAGGCATGGTAGATAGTGATCATGCATGGAATACAAAGTTTAACATGAATTATGCATATAATTGTATATGGCAAGGGGTGATATACACATGATGACTTGCAATGTTAAATGAAGCATGTGGTGCAACAAGTAATGCCTATGCATGATCGCTGGAGAAAAATCAAAATTAATCATGATTGGGCATGAGGAGCACATATGCACTAAGTATGGATGGTCGCATGCATGAATATCGATAAATATGGCAATAGATATTTCATGCTAATATGAACATAACAATTCATAAATAAGCAAATGAAGCCATAACACACCCCTAAACATGAATATTATGATGAAGCATGAATTTTCTCATGATGAGCACCAAAAGCAAATAATATGGACATTTACATATGCATTTTTCATATTTAAGCAAATATAGAAATTATAAACTATATAAACATATAATGACCAATAGGATGCAAATATGCTCAAATGCACCAAATTCATGTTCCATAGGATAAAATATGCCATGACAAGTGCTGGTGTCAAATTTTATGAAAGTTGCATATTGTAGGATTTTAAATTTGCAATTTTCAAGGCTTAACATGATAGTACTTTAATTAACATAAAACATAGATTTGTTGCAAAGAAACCTATGCAGAAAAGTGTTCTATTGCAAAGTTCATGTTTCAAGGATTCTAAAACATTTTATTTTGCATTTTTATCACTTCTAAATCGGAAGATATGAATTTGTTAACTTGCTAACTATTTTTCTCTTTTTCTGATTTTTGCTTGCGAGCAGTAAAAAAACAGACCTCATGCGTAGCTTTGGATCTTCTATTTTCCCTAGCTAGAGCTGTGATTTGAGCATGAGAGATGGTTGCAAAAGATGGATAAGAAAGTGATACAACCATGGTGAGCTTAAGTTCAAGCAAGAGCTCACCGGAGAAGCAAAAATCAACGATGAAACTCGAAGTATTCTTGATTCCATACTTGAGGAAAAGCTTGGGAATCAACCAAACCACACCATGCAAGGGTGGGAGGGAGTCCAGGTGCAGCCTCTTGCTACCCTTGCTCATGCCAAAGTGAACTATGGCAATGGAGTTTGAAGGTGAGTAGCCATAGTGGTTGTTCTTGGAGAGAAAAAGAAAATGATGAAGAGAGGAAGACTTGACTTGGCTCTTGACCAAAGAGTTGATGAGGGGAAGCCTCTGGACGTGGTGCCTTCCTTGGGCTGGCTACTTGGGGGTTTCTTGGTAAAGAAGGAAGTAGAGAGAAGAGAGAAAAGTGGGTCCCACAAGGTGGAAAAATCTGCCAACCTTACTGTTACAGTCAAGAGCAAGTCAACCAAATTTTTGTTGAGGTTGCCGATTTTTGTGGTGGTGTAGAATGAAATTTAGGACAACTTTTATATAGATCTTTTCTTGATATTCGTCATACAAAAATTAATAAAAATCCTACACTCAAAACTGTTTTTTCGATTTTACTGAATCTGTAGTGCTATTTAACCTTTACCAAAAATTATGGTAAAATCACTAAAATTCCTATTTTGAATACCCTTAATGATTATGTAAAGTAGTGGTATGGTTATGTTAAAATTTTTGAAGTGTGTGCAACCCTAGATTAAGCTTTAAATTTGGTGTTTATTTGCAAATTCAAATTATTTGAATTTTTAATTTATTTGATCCTTCGTGTTATACATTTTTTGTTGGTGACATCGGGGATGTCACAGTGACTCCCAAGTGCTTCATATACAATGAAAGCAAGGTACAATCTAAACCTCTTGTCAATTCCTTTAACATTGATGATGAGGAGGAGTTGGTCCCCTCCTTGCAAGAAATGGTGAAAATGTTAGGTAAAATACAAGAGAAGGTTGCAGAGAGTGAGGAGATGGTTGATAAGGAAGAGAAGGTTGCAGAGAGTGAGGAGATGGTTGATAAGGAAGAGAACAAGCTTATCAAGAACCTTGATGAAATCAAGGAGCTCAAAACTTAGGTAAAATGCAAGAGAAAAATGAGGAGTTGACCAAGTGCCTCACCAAAGTCAACAAATCAAATGCACTTGAGAACACCAACCTCTCCCTTCAAAAGAAATGTGACTCCTTCGAAGAGGAGGACAAATCCTTGGAAGGAGAGATTGAAGCTCTCAAAGTTAGCAGATTGACTTGGAAGAATAAGTCCGAGTCAACACAAGCCTCATCAAGCAAAGGATGTGCAAGGTGCCGCAATATTGACATTGACATTTCTACCGACAAGGTGGCAATCATGAAACTCACTAACAAGGTCAAAGATCTTGAAAGAGCGGCTCAAGTTGAGCTAGCCAAGAAAATTGTTACCGAGGAAAGAAAGTTCAATGGCAACAAGAGCATTGGGTTTAAGGAGCAACCAAAGGAAAGTACAACAAAAAGAGCAACAACAGGATGGACAAGGAAAAGAAAGTTGCTCAAGACAAGCACATCAAGAAGGCGAAGACAACACATGAGCTCAAAAAGTAGAGCTCACCCGTATCCTTCTATGAGTATGATCATGCAACATATGAGCTAACCCATGGTGCTAATGGAAAATAGCTGCAAGATTTGTTGGACCACACTATCCAAGGTGGAATTCTTGTGTGTTTCTAAGGTAAAGGGATCCAAGCTTGCCTAATATTGTGCTTGATTTGTTTTGTACGAATACTCCTCGGACGGTTCAATATGGGTGCTCGATAGCGGGTGCTCAAATCATATGACTGGGAAGAAGAAGATGCTCTCCACACTTGACAAAGACAATCTACCAAGTGGGAGCATATCTTTTGGAAGTGATGGAAAAGGAAAGGTAATGGGTCGTGGTCGGATTGCAATCACCCATGACCTTTCAATTAGTAATGTGTTTCATGTGCAAGGTTTAGGGTACAACTTGATGTCCGTATCACAACTTTGTGGCATGGGTCTTAGTTGTCTCTTTACCGATGAAGGCATGACCGTCCTTAGAAAAGAGGATTCCTCAATAGCATTCACGGGGTACTTGGAGGATAAGATCTGTCTTGTTGATTTCACCAATAAAGAGGGTCCATCTAAGTTCTTGTTAGATAGCTAAAACCATGTTGGGTTGGTTACGGCATCGCCGATTAGCTTATGTTGGGATGAGGAATCTTCACAAGCTTCTAAAGGGTGGCCACGTCGTTGGACTAAAGGATGTTTCTTTTAAGAAGGATAAGGTGTGAGTAGTGCATGCCAAGCTGGAAAGCAAGTTGGAGCCAACCATCCATCAAAGAATATGATGGCAACGACAAGACCAATGGAGATGCTTCATATGGACCTCTTCGAGACGGGTCACATACATAAGCATTGGTGGTAACAAGTACGGCCTTATCATTGTTGATAATTATTCCCGTTTGACTTAGGTATTATTTTTGAAGGATAAAAGTGAGACACAAGGTGTTCTAAAGAGCTTCTTGAGAAGAGCCCAAAATGAATATGATGTGAAGATCAAGAAGCTAAGAAGTGACAATGACACCGAGTTCAAGAACACACAAGTCGAGGAGTACCTAGATGAAGAAGGCATCAAGCATGAGTTTTCGGCACCATACTCACCACAACAAAATGGTGTAGCCGAAAGGAAGAACCGCACACTCATTGAGATGGCGAGAACCATGCTTGATGAATACAAGACTCCCAACACGTTTTGGGCCGAAGCCATCAACACCGCTTGCCATGCAACCAAGCTGGTTGTACCTTCACAAGATCTTGAAAAAGACATCATATGAACTTTTCACTGGTAAACTTCCTAACGTGTCGTACTTCGTGACTTTGGGAGCAAGTGTTTTATTCTTAACAAGAAGCCAAGGTCTTCTAAGTTTGCTCCAAAGACCAATGAAGGTTTCTTTCTTGGATATGGATAAAATGTGCATGCATACCGAGTTTTCAACAAAGCAATCGACATTGTTGAGATCACACGTGATGTAACATTTTATGAATCTAATGGCTCTCAAGTAGAGCAAGTTAATCCAAGTGATGTCGGTGATGAAGCTCATTGTGAAGTAATAAGGAATTTGGCAATCGGTGAAATAAGGCCACAAGAACCAACTCAAGCGCAAGGTGATCCATCTTCTTCAAGTCAAGATCAAGATCCTCCACAAGATCCATCAAGTGAACAAGATCAAGGTAGTAATCAAGATCAAGGTGACGACCAAGATCAGGGCAAAAACCAAGATCAAGAACAAGATTGTGGAGGTGATAATCAAAAAATTGAACCACAAGAAGAAGAAGAAGAAGCACCTAGGCCACAACAACCCCGAGTTTACCAAAGCATACAAAAAGATCACCCCGTTGATAACATTCTTGGTGATATACAAAAAGGGGGTAACCACTAGGTCTCTACTCGCTACCTTTTGCCATCATTACTCGTTTGTTTCTCCCTTGGAACCTCTTAAGGTGGAACAAGCGTTGCAAGACTCGGATTGGGTGGTGGCCATGCAAGAAGAGTTGAACAACTTCAAAAGAAACAAGGTGTGGACCTTGGTGGAAAGACCCAAGCAAAGTGTTGTGGGAACCGAGTGGGTGTTTCGCAACAAGCAAGATGAACACGTTGTGGTGGTGAGGAACAAGGCAAGACTTGTTGCAAAAGGCTACTCTCAAGTTGAAGGTTTGGACTTCAGGGAGACATATGCACTAGTAGCACTTGAGTCAACGTTTATTGCTCGCCTAATGCTACACATCACGGCTTCAAGCTTTATCAAATGGATGTGAAGAGTGCATTCCTCAACGGTCCAATTCAAGAAGTCGACGTGCAACAACCACTGGGATTTGAAGATCCAAAGAAGCCTCACCACGTGTACAAGCTTCACAAAGCTCTCTACGGGCTCAAGCAAGCCCTAAGAGCTTGGTATCAACACCTCAAGGGATACCTCATCGAGAAGGGCTTCATAATTGACAAGGCTGGTCCTACCCTCTTCACAAGAAAAGTTGGAAGTGATTTATTTTTATGCCAAATATATGTTGATGACATAATATTTGGTTCTACTAACCAATCTTTTTGTGATGAGTTTGCCAAGATCATGACTAGGATATTTGAGATGTCCATGATGGGGGAGTTGAAGTTCTTTCTAGGCTTTCAAGTTAAACAACTAGAAGAAGGAACATTCATAAGTCAAGCCAAATATACCCAAGACATCCTCAAGAAATTTGATATGGACAAGGCAAAACCAAGCAAAACTCCAATGAATACGAATGGTCATCTAGGATTGGATGCAAATGGCAAGACGGTCGACCAAAAGGTATATCACTTCATGATCGTCACTTTGTGCATCTAGGCCTGATATCATGCATAGTGTGTGCATGTGTGCAAGATTTCAAGCCGCTCCAAAAGTTAGCCACTTCGTGGCCGTTATGAGAATCTTGAGATATTTGGTTCACACTCCAAACATAGGGTTGTGGTATCCAAAGAGTGCCAAGTTTAAGCTAGTTGGCTACTCCGATGCCGAATACGTCGGATGTAAAGTGGATAGGAAGAATAACTCGGGACTTGCCAATTCTTGGTAGGTCCCTTGTGTCATGGTCATCCAAGAAATAAAATTTTGTTGCCTTATCCACCGCCGAAGCGGAGTATGTTGCCGCCGATAGTTGTTGTGCACAACTACTATGGATGCGACAAACTCTAAAGGACTTTGGATACACTTTGACCAAAGTCCCATTCCTATGTGACAATGAGTGTGGCATCATGATCGCATATAACTCCCTTGATCACAATAGGAGTAAGCATATAGACATCCGACACCACTTCTTGAGAGACCACTCAATCAAGGGGGATATTGAGATTAGCTATGTGAGAACCGACAACCAACTAGTCGATATCTTCACCAAGCCCGGCCCCTAGATGAGAAGCAGTTTTGTGAGCTTAGGAATGAGCTAAATATGCTTGATTCTTCTAATGTGGAATGAAATCTTGCGCATCTTTGTGAATTTGCATGTTTTTGGTCTTTACGGTAATAAAAATGATTTACAAACTTGTTGGTTGTTTTTTATATGAATTCGTTGTTTGATCTTATGATCAAGTTGTCTATCTTGTGAATATAGTTCCCATTGCTTGATTATTGACTATTCACAAGAAAACACAACTCCAAGTTCCAACCTAGGCCTTACGCTTCGGTCTCCATGGAACTTTCGTCACCTTCATGAAACTTACGTCGGCACTTACCGTTTCAAAGTGGTTGAATCTGTTTTTGACGGAACTTCCGTCGTGGACGGGTTTAACCCCATCCGTGACCTCCCCTTCCCTTCTTCTTCCTTATTCTATTCAACATCTTCTCTCTCCTCAACCAAACCCTAGTGTGGGACTTACGTGGTGATTGAGCGATTTAACCGTGGAAAAGCTTGAGGAATCCGTGGGTAAGCTTCTCCACTCTTTAGAACTCTCGTTCCCCAACTTCTTTCGCTGTTTCCCGCACTCATTTGAGTGGAGTGGATTTGGTATGGATCTTGACCTTCCTTTTTCTTCCGATTCGGTCCAATGCTAGAAGCTTGTTGCTTTTCTTTGAGTAAACTAGGTCTTAGATGACTAGTAAACTCTCCTTTGTCAAGCTCTAGTCAAAGAATGGCCGGATTCACCGGATTGCGCACCTCCATAGGCCGGCTCCTGCCGGGACGGAAGTTCCGTCCTGATAGAAACTTTCCCATGAAGGGATGTTACTCGATGAACCTTGCCTCTTTGAGTTGATCCTTATCAATTCACTTTTTCATTCTATCAGTACAATGAGCAAATTGCATCTTGGTCCAAGAATGTGTTTATAAGGTTTGCACCGAATGCCACTCCTTTCTCGTGTGATGGGCTTTATATTTGAGGAGATTAGTAGGCGCTCGGTGAACACTAGGATCACTCTCCCCTGTGCTCCATTCATCATGGCTATGATTGAGGGGGAGACCGGGCTTGAATTTGAGAAGGAATGCAAGCACATGCCCCTGCAGCTCAAGCTCAAGAAGGCAGCGAAGAAGAGCGGTTCCTCATAGGCAGCAGCCCCTTCCGGCACCTCTCGTGGTCATGCTCCTCGGCGTGGTAGCTCTCCCATCTCCCACCTCCCGCATCATGAAGGGCCTCAAATCCATCTTCAACATTTGCACCTCCACAGCGGTCAAGATCCACAAAAATGAGCGAGTGTACCAAGAGGAACACTCGGCGCCTCAAGACACTCATCGAGCCCGGTGTACCGGTGGCGGCCGAAACACTATGCTCTATATGGTGGTAACGGTGATGATGACGACGATGGCGATGATGGAGACGAGGAGGACTATGAGTGATTTCCTTCTTCCTTTTTTCTCCTTCCTTCATTCCTTTTTGGTGCCTTGATACCAAAGGGGGAGAGAAAAGGGAAAAAGGGATCACTTATCTTTATCTATGTGTTTATCTACTTAGTGTTGGAACTTATGGAACCCTTTTTATGTATGAGACTATGTGGTGCTTTATTGTAATAGGGCTAGTTTAATAATTTGCAAGCTTATGTTTGTGGATGATGATTGGTGCTTGTTTATTGCTTTAATGTGTGACTCATATCCATGTTGCTAAAATGTTTGGCTTGTGTTTTGTTGAGTGCCACTCTTTTCCCTTTGTTGCCTTTTGCTTATACGAGTCATGCTTGTCACTTGCACACATTTCTTAGCACCCCGCAAGCACAAAACATAGGGGAGCTCTCTCACATGTTTGTGTGACCCATGCATCTCTTTTGGGGGAGCTCTGCTATATTTTGTTTGTTGTCTTTTCGTTATTTGATATCCATATCCCTTTTAATTATTTGTCATCAATCACCAAAAAGGAGGAGATTGAAGATGTAACTAGGCCCCTAGTGGGTTTTGGTGATAAATGACAAGGAATTAAAACTTCTAATGTGCTTTTAAGTGAAAGTGCATGATATCAAAGTGTTAACACCCACATTGTGAGATAGTCTACCCCTCATCAAAAAGATGAAGCAATTACTCAAAAGCAAGTGATAAAAGAATTGATTTATAGCTTTTTGAGTATAGGTATGCTAAACTATCAAGAGGGGTGAAACGATCCTACATGCAGGGAAGAATGTGCTCTAGGAACCTAAAATAGCTTGGAAACCAAAATTACCATAGAGAGCCAAGTCCAAAAGCCAACCTTGATCTAGCTCCCATAGAAAGAACGGAAGTTCCATGGATAATGGACGTTCCGTCAATTCTAGAGAGTTTACGGTGGAAGTTCTGTTCCCGACGGAACTTTCGTCCTGACGTCTTAGCCTAGTCTTATTCGGTCCAACGGAAGTTACGTGGAATTCGATGGAAGTTCCGTCGATTCTAGAGAGTTTGTGATAGAAGTTCTGTTCCAAACGGAACTTGTTTCTTGACCATTGCTATAGCTATATCAAAAGGGGTGATGGAAGTTCCGTCTCCAACGAAGTTCCATTAAACCCCATCTTGACCTAGCAACGGCTCTTTTTGCCCCTCTCCTATATAAAGCCTCTCTCATCTCGTGAGGAGGGGTGCTGGTGCTTTTTGAACTCCTGAATCTCACTCAAGCTCATTCTCTCATTCCTCTCCACTCCCCTTGAGATCCAAAGCCATTTGTGAGAGTCCTCAACTTGAATCCAAGCTTCAGAGCATCACCCCAACCTAGAGCACATCTTCCCCTTGCAAGCAATCTCGATTTCACTTGTTACTCTTAGAGATTCATTCTCCTAGATTGGCTAGGTGTCAACCCTTGAGCTCCCAAGTTTGTGGTGTGTCTTGGGAAGTTTGTGAAGGTTGTGATTCGCCTCCGAAAGGAATCAAGAAGAAGAAGAAAACCAAGTTTGAGCTTGGTGGTCATTTGGTTAGGATTAGGGTTGAGAGAGACCCGGCTCTTTGTGAGCTCCTCAACGGAGACGTAAGAACCTCTTTGTGAGGGGTCCGAACTTCGGTGAAAATTCCCCGTGTCTCTCTTGTGTTTTGTTGTTTGCTCTTGTTCTCTCTCTTTGTTTGTATTAGCCGTGTATGGTTTGTCTATCAAATTCCTATAGGTATAACACTTCTAGGAGGTCATGGAAGGTTTCTATTCAAGCGGAATCGTGAGATTCTTTTTCATTCTCGGTTTTCGTGGATTTCACCCTCGAGCCCCGACAAAACTTCCGCCGTCGTGGGCTGGTTTGATTTTCGTGTTTTGTAAACTAACTGCTACTTGTTGGATACGTGATAGAGTCTTGCTCAGCACTGCAACTTCGAGCAACAAATAATTAGACTATTTGTTGATTATTAAAATTGCTTTAAGAGTCATGCTAATTTATACTATAGGTGCGTTTAGTATTGATTGTGGAACTGTTTATTGAAACTGTTTAAGGTCAATAGGTATTTTGAACTATCAAACAACATAATTACACAAGTGCTTATGAGGTATAAGTACTTGTAAGCATCGAGCTAAGGAGCAAACCATAACTTATAGTGGTTATGGGTGCGCATAAACATTTTTGACATATATACATAAACAGTTTTACCAAAAAGTTTGATTGTTTATGCCATGATAAGCACTATAAGCAGAATAAGCAGTTTTGAAAGTATAAGCACTATAAGCAAAATAAACATAGGCAATTCCAAACATACGCTAAAGCGAATCTGAATTGGCTTCATAAAATGAATTAGTCGTTGCACCAGAAAGAGGTGGCTAAATGTGACTAGGACTCTTATATATATACATGAGGGGAAAAAAGAGACTATTTGACCTTATTTACAGCCGATTCCATTTGTTCCTAAATTGTTATCGTTATTGACTTTTTTTGTTAACTTTAACCATTCGTCTTATTCAAAATATTTATTCAAATATAAAAAATTATATGCTATATTGTAATTTTTTTTAGTGATAGAATATATTTCAATAAAATATATGATATGTTGAATTTTGCGAATAAGACGAATAGTCAAATGTTAGGGAAAAAAATTCAAAGGTGGCAACAATTTAGAAACATAGTAGTATACAAGTAGCGTCCAGAGCTCAAGATCTAGTTGCCCTGAATACATCTGTTTCCTCTCCACGCGCTCGGTAGAATTGTAATCCCTGTTGATTGACTCCAGGCCCAGGGTCGTCAGTTTCAATATAATAAGTAATCAACGTGTGGTTGCGGCTAATATCTCGCCCAATCCCGTGCATAACATGGACACGACGGCGCACCGGGCGTGGCCTGACCTCCCCAAGACCTGGCCCGCCTCATCTCCGGCCGCCTCAACGAAGCTGCCGACTTCGTCCGCTTCCACGCCGTATGCAAGCCGTGGCGCGACACCCTACTGGCGTCCCACTCGCCGCTTTTCCTCCCGTGGCTCCTCGTGCCAGGCGGCTACTACTACCGCGCCTCCACGATCGGGCAGTTCCGATCCATCTTCTCCGAGCCCGGCACCACCTGGTGCGCGCCCGGTTCCTACTGCCGCCGCAACGGGTGGCTCGCGAGCTCGGACGGCACCCGCACATGGCTGCTCACCGTCGGCCTCGATAAGGACCGTCCACTATTTGTTCCACGCCTCGTCGACCCCTTCACCGGCGCCGCAACACCCCTGCCTCCCCTCCAAGGCGAGATCGAGAACCGCGTCGGGTGCGCCGACGTCGTCGTCTTCCCCGACGGCACCGTCTCCCTGTGGACTCTGGACAGGTACAAGGACCGGTTCATGATCGGGACGGCCGTCCTACGGCCCGGAGACAAGGTGTGGACTCATGCACACCTCTACGACGACAAGTGGTACTTCGCAGACGGCATCATCGCCGCGTGCCACGGCCAAGACGTCGTGCTCATGGACGGTCTCGAGTCGAACATGGTGAGGCTGCACGTAACCCGCGTCGGCAACCACGACACCGTAGATGAGAATGAGACTCTGCAGATAACAAAATTTGGCCTGGGAGTCACACGAGATGAGCAAGAGCGGATCAAGCATGAGGATCACCTTTCCACATACCTCCTTGAGTCGCGCGGAGACCTGCTCGCGGTCTGTATCCGTGAGATGCCGCCGGATGGCGTTGACTCCTCCTTCTTCCCCCGTGACTTTTCAGTGTCGATATACCAACTGGACAAGCAGGAAGACGGTGGCACGCAGCTGGTGTGGGCGAGGAGGGACGGCCGGAGCCATGTCGGCGACCGCGTCCTGTTTCTGGGGTACCCGACCAGCTTCGCCGTCGACGCCGCGCTGCTGGGCGGAGCCGTCAGGGGCGGCTGCGCCTACTTCGTGCTCGCCTCACGAAGGTTCTCCGACGGTTGGAGACATGTGCGCAAGACGTGCTGCGTGTACAGGCACAGCTTCGAGGATGGCAGCACCACACTCGTCGAGGAGCTGCCCAGCGGCCGAGGATGGGGCGATGACTCGTGCATCATGTGGTTCATCCCCCGGCCATTCGGCATTGCTCCAGCACAAGTAATTAAGGCCCTGTTTGGATCCTTCTCCTAAACTTTAGTTGAGTAAACTTTAGCTACTTTTTCTCCAAACATGACCGCCTAAAATATCCTAAACTTTAGCCAAGCCACCTCATAAACTTTAGACCACTAGTCACCTCAACCTTGCTAAACTCTCCTAAACTTTAGATAAAGGCAAATAAAGTCAAAAGTACCCCTCACCACATATTAGGGATAAAAAAGTATAAGTGGAGAAACATTTATGAGGGTTAGATATGTCCACTTTTTTATTAGTCAAAGACTTTAGTCATGGATCAAAACATGTACTACTCCCTTACTAAATTGTTGTCGCCGTTGACTTTTTTTTGTTAAGTTTGACCATTTGTCTTATTCAAATAAAGTTTAACAAATGTCATATATTTTGTTGGAATATGTTTTATCACTCAAGAAACTTGAAATGTAGCATATTACTTTTTTATATTTGAAGAAATTTTTTGAATAAGACGAATGGTCAAACGCTACGAAAAAGTCAATGACGACAACAATTTAGTAAAGGAGGGAGTATCTCCTAAACTTTAATTGGCTAAACTTTAGGTGACTAAACTTTAGTTGGCTAAACTTTAGCCAGCTAGAGGATCCAAACACCCCCTAAGTCCACTTTAACTAGCTACTGCCTCTGCATCCCCTGCGTAATAATGTCGGGAGATTTTCTCTAATTTTCTTTGTCTGACCTGCTGGTCTCCCTGTGTCCTGGACAGGGTAGCAGAGAACGTCTTCTGCAAGCACGAATCGGAAAGAATGACGATCGGTGCCCGGGAAGCATCATCCGTAACCCAAGAACAACTCTGGGGCCTTACTTCAGGATGTACGTGGGAAACCTACCAGAATGGGTGGATAGCTCTGCCCTCAAACTGTTTTTCATGAAGTATGGTGAAGTCGCTGACGCGAGAGTCATATGTGATGCACGAACCGGGCGCTCATGGAAATTCGGGTTTGTAACTATGGCGACAATGTATCAACCAGATGATGCTATTGCGGTTCTCGATGAAGAGGTTAGTACAAACCACAACAGCTTCCACGCATATTTTCTCTTTGTCATAATAATGCAGATACCCATAATTCATTTATTGCAAGGGCTACGTACGAGAGCATATATATAGGTCCGTAAAAACATTTGGTCGTGAAAAAATAATCCGGGACGATGTCCTCTTGCATACCAAAGTCCTTTTTGTTTTTAGACACAGTTTGCATACCAAAGTCAGTGCATGGTCTATCTGGATGTGACTGTCAATCTCTTGATCAAGCAAATCTAAACCAGGATAGCAGTGGATGCCTGGATGGTATGGCTGTAGACTAATTTATTCCATGTTACGCATACCAGTTTTCACTAGTTACATTTGTTATTTTAGAATTTAGACTACATGCCCTTCTTCCATGCTGGATTATGCAGACATTTTATGGTGGCCAGTACCTACGAGTGAAATCTGGGCAGAAGCGACCAGAAGGACCTTTTGTAATGCCTCTGCTGGCCAAGGTGAAGGCGCCCACAAGAAGGCAGCTGTAGCAGCTACCAAGTAGAAATGAAAAACAGGAGACGGTGTAGCGAAGCTGGAAGAGTATACAATTGTTTTCTTCATGCTAAATTACTTATGCTAGGAAACATTTTTCTGATAATATATCTTATAATTGTTTCGCCTTGGGTGTAATTGTTTTTTTTTCGACTTTATAGAAGAAGGCAGGTTCTTCGCCCTACTTGTTTTCACCTTCATGCATGAAACATATCCGGTCCTGGAAGGACCCAAGTATATGTTGCTGGCTTTGATTTTTTAAAACAAAGTGCTCCTGACTTATTTCCACTTGTATGGTGGCACAGGCCTGCTTATGAAGATTATGATCGCTATAGTTTGGTGCTATGGAAATCAGGTGCCCATTAGCTCAATACAGCCAAGATTACATTTTATTATTTTCTTTATTCTGAACATGATTTTTTCTAATTTGAGTTTCTTTCACTCTAAGATGAAACCACTTTTAAATCATTATTCGTTTAATAACTTTAGTATGCAGTGAACACTGCAAAAAAACTATCATCCAAAAAATATCTATTGTAATTTAACATTTAGCATGAAATATTTTGTGAAAAACTGATTATCAAGTGTATGTTTATGTGTGCACTATGTTTTCAAGAAAACAAAAAGATCTTGACTGTAATACTGACCGCTATTCATTTCTTGCACGATCATGGACGGGAGGTGACCCGTGCTTGAGCTGGCTTGGGGTGCTTTGCGACAATAATAATCAAGTTGTTTTATTCATCGACTTATCTCTTCACAACTTGTCAGGAACAATCTCGCCGGCTATTTCTAACTTGATAGGGCTTAAAAAGCTTGTTCTATCCAATAATCTTCTGACTGGCGGACTTCCAAGTGGTCTTGTGACGCTGCCAAACCTTCAAGTTCTTGATGTCAGAAACAAGAGATAGGCTCACCGGCAAAGTGCCCAAGTTAGGCCATCGGTGCATTTGTTCTTAGATGGGAACCATTTTGACGGATAATGTGTTGGTGCTTGTTGGTCCTGGACAAGGTAATCTTGTCCGACTTCAGGCGACTTCAGGCTCTATGTGTGCATGGCAAACATCTGAACTTTTGTGAAAAGACAATTAGTGTGATGAATGAATGAATAAATAAATTTCCTTGTCATTTTCCAATTCTATCTTATTTATCTTTCATAAGCTAAACTCGATCTGTTGCATGAATTAAATTTTTGAATGCCACTTCTGGACTTTTTTGGTCCGAGCGTAATCACTAAATTTTAATTGAGGATATCATTAGCAAAAAATCTCTCTCCAATAGTTCTGTAATAACATGCTCCCAATATTTGCACACATTCTGTTTCTCGTAATTTTCGCGCCGCATGTGTTCCTCCTTTTGGCACTCCCAATCGACCAGCCAGCGACAATTGGCCTTGCCACCATTTGACAATCTGCACCTTTGGTGCCTGCGCGTGACCGGCGAGGATTAGAGCAACTTCAACAATCCCCGTAAACAGTCTCAATCCTAAATTTTAAGAGGTTGGATAAAAAAAAATTCATCTTCAACCGTCCTTCTAAATTGGCTCCTAAACTAGGTGGGCTTCCAAATCCTCCTCCAACCCCCTCAAAATGGGATCCTCCCATCCTCCCCAAAAACTCCAGATGTCAGTGGGTCCCACATTATTTTATTTTTTTCTTTTTCTATCCTCTCTTCACCTCTCCTCTCTCCCGACAAATCGACGAGGGCGCCGCCGCCAGGAGATGGCCGATCGCCCGCCTGCCCCGCCGTGCACGCTAGGTCGCCGGCCCGCCCCGTCGTAGACACCAGCCTGCCGTTGACGCTCGCTGTGGACGCGAGCCAGGAGTCCTCTCCCTCGTCCGCTGCCTCGCGCGTCGACCGCTCACCGTGGAAGCTCGGCAGCTGGTCCACCCGCTGTGTGCGACAGCCCGCCATCGACGCCAGACCATCGTGTGCGCCCGCCTCGCCATGTGTGCCAGCCCCACCATCGACGCTCAACCGCCGTGGACGCTAGCCTCGCGCGCCCGCCTACTGCCCTGGATTCGCCGACAGCCGCCGGCCGGAGCCCGAGCCGCGTCGCACGCTCCAGCAGGTCTGGTGAAGCGGCGCGGCGGACAGGGTCATCGCCTAGCTTTCGTGCGGCGAGCAGGTGGAAGGCGGTCGTCGCTGCAGTTGGCCGGCGTGGCAGCCCCGGCGCATGAGGCGGGTCGATGGTGGAGTGGTGAACAAGGCACCGGCGGCGCGAGCGTGCGAACAGACGCGAATGTGGAGAGATTTGGGATCGGCAGCTTCGCTCTTTCACTGACAGGAATAGCCCACCTGTCAGGATGGAATTGAGTCAGTTTAGGAGAGTCTGCTAGAGTTGAAAGAGAATTTGGGCCCTGAAATTTTACAGGCCGGCTCCTAAAACACGATTTTGGGCCTCTTGCTAAGAGTTGCTCTTACGGTCGTTTATTGCACCAGAGCCGAGGGGCAAAAATGGGGTTTGCGCCGCCGCTACGACCATATACTCTGATTCATAGGTTTACGTAGCCTCTACCGTGCGTTACTCCAGGGGTACACGCATCTCAACGTCGTGGCCTGCTCCAGGAGTTGGTGCAGCTGCAGCGTGCTGTCAGCTAGCCAGATGACCACACTATGGAGCATGAACGTGGCCACAGTAAAAAAGACTCCAAATCTGGTAGCATGGGATCAAGTGCAACTTCCCAAGGACAAGGGTGGGCTTCGAGTAATTGATCTATAAAGCTTTGTTGATGAAAAACATCTAGTTAAGATCTACACTAAACAAGATCTGCCTTGGGTGAAACTGATATGGAACAAATACTATAGCCATGAGGTGCCTCATCTAGCTGATGACAAGGGATCTTTCTGGTGGAAGGACATTATGAGACTTCATACTGAAGTCACTGGAATTGCACATTGCAGCATTGGCACAGGAGAAACAATATCTTTATGGAAAGACTGTCTTAATGGGAGCATTTTTGCAGATAAGTATCCAAGATTGTTCTCATTTGCCAGGAATAAACACATGTCCTTATATGAGGCCATGAATGTGGATAACTTTCATCACATATTTTACCTGCCTCTCTCACTACAAGCTTATGAAGAGCTCTTACAACTGCAAACAGAAATTGAATTGATTTAGATGAACTGGGAGCAGCCTGACACATACAGACATACTCATTTATATGGGGAGCAACAGAGAATACACATCTCGGAGATATTTCAAGCACAAGTTTGCAGGGCGAACATGTCCAGCTCCCTTCAAATGGAATTGGAAAAGTAAATACACGCCTAAAATTAAGTTCTTCATGTGGCTTTTCTTAAAGTATATAGTCAGTACAAGAAACATGCTGAGAAGGAGAAATTTTCACTTAGACTTGGGCTATAAATGTGTGCTATGCACTCATGGCCAAGAGGAAACTTTAGAACACCTCTTCTTTCAATGCTCCTTCAGTGTAACCTGCTGGTATAATATAGGCATCATATGGGATAATGACCTGGATGTACAGGCCAGAGTAATGCAAGTCAAACAAAGATTCCCATACACTTTCTTCATAGAGGTTTTTTCCATTGCTGCATGGATGATATGGGAGAATAGAATAGCAAGATCTTTGAAAATAAAGTACTAAGTATTGCAAGCTGGAAGCATAATTTCAAAGAAATATCTTTACACATGTGCAGAATTAATGAGAGACACCATCAACCCATCAAGCAGAGTGGCTTGCTGCCTTGTAACCTTTTGTACAGTTGTTGTTTTCTGTATATTGTTGTAATCTGTATAGCTTTTTAGATAGATAGGTAGTTAGTTAGCTTTTGTACAACTTTTTATATATAAATGAAAATCGACAAACACTGTGGGGATTTACACTACAGTTTCGCGTCAAAAGCATGAACGTGGTAGCAAAATGATCCACGTGCTGGTTATTTCAGTGTACCAGTTGCATCCTGAGTGACCGCGTCCCCACCACTTGTTTCTGCGCCGGCGACCTCATGGTTCAAGCAAGTCTCAACTATACCAAGATCACCCCGAGCTCACCTGGCCATCTCTGACCTAATTCACCTCCCACCTAATCTTGACGCCCTTGAGTTAACTGATGCATATTGGATCCGATTAGGAAATTAATATGTTTTATTTTTAGTATATACTACCACATTGTGTTGGACATGGGTGCAACTCTATGCGAAGAGCCGGATGGAGTACCAAACATTTGATTGAACGGATGGATGTACCAATATGCTACGATCTAACGGTCATAACAAATAAAGATGATGTGACTGCACTAGGATCGAGGAAAATATAAATTATTGATAGTTACTGGGAGCATATTTACCTATTATCTAGAGAAAAAAATTAATAAGCAAGCTCACAAATATCATATGGAACAAAAGGTTCAGATTTCGAAAGTTTTGGATGAAGTACAAACATGGTTGATTCCATCTTTATATCGTTCGAACTAGCACATGGCTTCATTTAGGAATGTGTTGTGTCCCCTTTCACCGCACAATCTAACATGTTCTGTTTATAACAGCTGAATAGATTGTGTGGTTTGAATTTCTTTCTCTAAAGCTGAAACATTCAAAACAGCTACTTCCATAGGTAAAAGTAACCGGTGCAATATGGGAGCTTGCAACATAGTAGAGTAATACCTTGTTGTGCAAGAATAGAAACAAAAAGAAAAAATCCAGGCGACATACAAAAATATAACACTAAGAGGGTAGCAACGCGGTGGTGTGGGGTGTTAGGAATAATGGATGATTGGATTCACTACGGGAAAGAGAAACAATGCCGTGTGTCAAATCATGTGCCGTGTGCATTCTGTCGGGCACACGGCACAAAGGCCTCTGTGCCGTGTGCCCACCAAAATACACACGGTACAAGTTTGGCACACGGCATAACCCTCCGTGCCGTGTACCCCCGCTGGACACACGACACACTCATCCCTGTGCCGTGTGCCGCACGGAGGGCACATGGCACACGCGTACCTGTGCCGTGTGTCCCACGGAGGGCACACGGCACAGCTCACGCCGTGTGACACCTTTGCATGGTGCCCCTCCGTGCCGTGTGCCCCACCGGTTGGCACACGGCACACATATTATTGTGCCGTGTGTTTTTCCCAACACACGGCACAATAATTTTTTTAGCTCTTTTTATTTTCATATGATTTTATTTACCATGGAGACTATATGTGACACCTTATGGTACAAAGTTGCGCATTTTTTTTGGAATTTTGTTATATTTGACGCTTTTATTTCGTTATCGGTATTTTCTCGTGATAATTAAAATTTGAACCGGAAGTGTTTAAAATATTGGAATATGTCACAAACAAACTTTATATTCATGTTCGTAAGACCAATTTGAGACTGTACACGGGCAATAAAGTGTAAATGTCGCTCAATTTGTACATAAAATAACACAAATATCATGTTGTCCACGTGCGTTTTAATTGTAGAAAATGCAAATGAAGTCTAAAACTCATGTTATTTGTGCTAACATCATTATTTCATGTATGGATGTTGCGGTAAAGAGTGGAAGAAGTTTCGCAAAAGTCATCACCTACGTTGTTTAGAAAATTGAGAATCTCTCAAGAAGTTTCGAGTCATGAGAATGATTCAATATGATTGGGAAACAATTTGAAGGTTAAATTGGTTTTTGAAGGCAACTCCTTTTAACTAGGTCACACATCATATGAAATGTGACAAGGAAGAATTTGGGTATTTTTAGGATTCGTTTGAAATTTTTAAATTTTTTTTACCAATGTAGGATTTTAATGTTTGAAATTACAATTGAGAGAAAAATACATGAAATAAAAGATTTTCTTTGATCAAACCTCAGATATTATCTATTTGAATCATTTTTATGAGTTATTTAAAAAAATATTATGAAAAATATTTTAATGTTTGAAATTACATTTAATGTCTGCCGTGTGTTATGGCCAGGACACACGGCACGTAAATGTGTGCTTGTGTGTCAAGATCCAGGACACACGGCACAGAAATCTGTGCCGTGTGGCCGTGTGTCCTAAGCCACGACACACGGCACACATTTCGTGCCGTGTGTCTTGAATCTTGACACACGGCATAGTTTTCCCCGTCCAATTATTTACATGTCCGGGCGCGGCTCTGTCCAAACCCTTATCCTTCTCGCTCCTCCGCCCGCCGCCTCCGCACGCTGCGCCGCCTCCGCAGGTTGCTGATGGTTGTGCCTATAAGGTTAAGTCATTTGATGGTTACGACGTCAATGGATATCGATTTCGCACCATAAGCTACGAGCAGGGTCGTCCCGATAGAAAGACCACAAATACCGGAGTTTTTACGCCGGGTCTTGATGGTATTGAGTATTATGGAAGAATTCAAGAGATTTATGAGCTCTCGTTTCATGGTTGCAAACCTCTTAATCCAGTCATTTTCAAATATCATTGGTTTAATCCGAATGTAATGAGGAAATACCCTAATATTGGCTTAACCGAAATTCAAGAGTCATCCGTCTTACTAGGAGACGATGTCTATATCGTGGCTCAACGAGGCCACGCAAGTTTATTATGTTCGGTATCCATTTCAAAAAGAGGAGCTAAAACCTTGGTCTGTTGTGTTCAAGACCGGGTCACATAGTAAACTACCTGTCCCAAACGATGCCGATTACAACAAGGAATCAAACAGAAATGACGGAGATGAATTTTTTCAAGAGGATGGGCTTGACGGAAGGTTTGAGATAGACTTAACCGATACAAATGACGAAATGGAAGTACACAATGAGATGTCTTATGATGAGGGTAGTGGAGATGATGTTGATGATTTGGAAGACATCACATTACTTGAAAAAACAAATAAGGATTCCGATGACGAGTCCGATGACGGGCATGATGATATGGATGACATGCGTGATAGTGATGAAGAGAATTATGATCGAGCTAATCTCGATGATGATGATTATTTCTAATGCAGCTATGGTAATATAATAATAATTATTATGTATAATACTATATTATGTACAATTATGTTTTGTTTATTATGCTCTTTTTCAAATTATGCTGATTGGTTTATTATTTTTCTTTTGCAGGTGACAGGACAGATGGTGGGGGTCCCGGTGGTGTGTTGAGGAAGGGGATGAGAGCCGTGGCCTCGTTGTACTCCGGGGGTCCGATGAAGCCGAGGAATCCGGGTCTAGGAAGGGTACGAAGCGTGGAGGCAAGGCAACGGGCAAGGGTCGTGGGAGGTCGGGAGGTAAGGGTCGAGGGAGAGGCAGAGTCTCTCGTACCCCTCCTGTCCGGGAGTCCGAGGACGACGAGGAGCAGGCCACGCAGTCCGAGCAGTCCGACAAGGAGGAGGAGCACCAGGACGCGCAGTCCGAGCAGTCCGACGAGGAGGAGGAGCACCAGGACGCGCGATCCGAGGGGGAGGAGGAGGACGACGAGCGGGGGAGGCTGAGCAGGGGAGGCCGAGCAGGGGAGGCCGAGCAGGTAGCGAAGTTTGGTTGAGAGGTCCCGCGCAGCTCCCGCCGCGACCGATTCCTGAAAAGAGACGCCCGGTGATTCGTCCGGAATTGCCTAAGTAAGTAACTTCATATATTTTCAATTCAAATTATATTTTGTATCTATTACGTGCGACACTAATAATTTATCTCAATCACTTGGGTAGGGGTTGGGTCGTGGTCACTCCAGGAGAGTCTCGTCGCAAGATCGGTGGCATCCTCGGTCTTCCGGTCCGGGTCCACCGGCCGGGTACGATTGAGATTGGCGAGAAAGAGGAAGTAGCCACCACGTGGGAGCACTACGTTCACAAAAAAGATTCTATGGATCCTATGGGTAGGATTTTTAGGAACAAGGCACATCGCGTGGTGATGGAGCTGTGGGTAAGTTTTTATCTCAATATGTTTTTCAGTACCTTACATTCATTCGAAATTTTTTAAGTAATGACACGATACCTCTCATGTGTATGCAGGACTTTTATAGGTGTGCCGATGGTTACCAGGAGTCGGCTAACCATATGATCTCTACCCAATATAAGAAAATGGTGAAGGACATGATTTACGAGGTGTGTATCCAAGCTGTGATCACTTTCAATGCTACCGTGAGGAAGATGAAGGTTACCAAAAAGGAAGCTAGAAACATGTGGCTCACCATGGAGCAATATTGCTCGGACACGGTAAATATGAAAATGTCATTACTTCTATTGTTAATTGTGTATAATTTGACATTAACACTTATGCACTTCATGTGTAGGTGATTCCGTGGTGGGCTGCTAAGAATAAGCCAGCCTGGATTGCTTTGGTGGAAAAGTTGTGGTGCAAACCCACATGGGAGGAAGAGCACTATGCGGCACGGGAGCGGCGTCCGATGATGCAAGGTGCACCACATCATCAAGGCAGCCGTACACTTAGCGAGTACATGGCTACATGGGTACGTGAAGGCACATCTAGCTATTTCATGAGTTCCTCAAATGATAATGTATATTACACGTAATAAGCATACCATTGTGTTTCCTTTGCTTCACAGTCGGTGTCACATGGTGGCCAGCCTTTGGGCACCTTGAAGGGATGGGCTTTGGCCCATAAGGACAAGGCGACGTCGAGTTCTACCCGGACGACGGACCCGAGGCCTACAGCAATCCTGCTGCACACAGCCGCATCAGTGAGTACACGTCTATGGCAAGAGAGGTACATGGGCCTGAATGGAATCCAAGCACGAGAGGACATTGACGGCGAGCTGGCGATGAGGCTAGGAGGAGGAAAGAGACACGGACGGTACATCAAAGGTAACAGCTGTGTCGACTCGGTCAATACTCCAACTCTGTCCCAGATTCGAGCAAGAAGCACAAGCTCGAGCCCGGCTATACGCACTCCTAGCAGCAGCACACAGTCCCAGCTGCAGGCACTCAAGGTTAGCTCACTGTCATTTGTCGTTCATTACCTCCTACACATGTTTCTCTTCGAGTAGTAACAATTGGGTGACATTTTGTAGGCCCAGCTGGATGAAGTGAACCGCCTACGCGAGGAGGATCGGTGGAGGGCCGAGGAGAACCAACAGATGATGCTCCAGTGGATGGCGTCGCAGATGGGTACAACACCTCCACCACACTTGTTCACATCGTTCGCACCGTCTACTACTCCTGCTTTTACCCCGGTGAGTTGGAATGAGTTAGTTTGAATTTTATTCTTTTGTTCATTTACTAGTGGTAATATCATTCAAATCATTAATCTCTATCTTGTGCATTCACTTGTGTAGAATCAATCGGCGGCATCGAATGACGGGCCACAAGACCAATGCTCGCCATGGGACAGAGCTGCGTCAGCTTGGCGGCCTTGGGACCATTGACCTTGTATGTTTGTGATGCATATGATACTATCTTGTGGAATGTGTTGTGAATTATATGTTTCTGGATGCATGTGATACTATCTTGTGGAATGCGTTGTGAATCATATGTTTCAGGATGATGTGTTGTCGAATATGTGTTGTGGATGATATCATATGATGAAATTGATATATTGATGTTCTGTGATTTTTAATTATTTTTTGGATGATCCGGGGCAGCTAAAAACAAATATTTGTGGCTGTTTCTGACCTCTGTGCCGTGTGCCGACCATGGCACACGGCACAGGAGCCTGAATCTGGGAATCGTTCCCATCTGTGCCGTGTGCCACGGTCAAGGCACACGGCACAGTTTAAGTTTGTGCCGTGTGCCTAGGTCACGGCACACGGCACAGTTTAAGTTTGTGCCGTGTGCCACGATCCAGGGCACACGGCACAAATTGAAACTGTGCCTTGAAACTGTGCCGTGTGTCCAGGCACCTGGACACAGGTGGCCGTTACTCAACAGTGTCGTGTGCCCGATAAATGACACACGGCACAGTTTTTGTGCCGTCAATTTTTGTGCTGTGTGCCCTGTGCCGTGTGCGGCACACGGTACAAACTGTGTCGTGTGCTAGAGACCTTGTGCCGTGTGCCTGGGGCACACGGCACATATACTGTTTCCTGTAGTGATTGATTGATTGAATAACTCCAAAGGGATGACATATATATGGATCTCATGACCAACTAGACTAAGATTAGGACTCTACAATTAGAGTCCTAATACTACTACTATATTTCAAACATATGGGGGTTGCGGTCAGAAGTGAAGATACCGTCGTGGTTTGGGGATTCTTGGCAGACAACAAGCCGGGTCTCGATGGGTCACAGCTTATCCTTATCCTTCATATGCAACTACTATTCCCCTAGGCCTGACTGTAGTACAACATGTGATCCCTAGTTGTTTCCATACGCTCATCCTCGATTACGTGCTCAAGCATCAATCATGCCACCACCTCCGAGTGCGAAATCCTATAGCTTAAAATATTCTATGATTTGATAACAGATGACATATATGTTTCCATTTTGATGATGTTCGGGTTGAGAATATACTGATGACAAGCACCAAGAGATGTCCACGTGATGTCATGGTGACCAAGTCGATGAGGACTTAATGAGTTAAGAAAGTAATCAACAAGCTGTGTGAGAACATTTCCTATAAACCTCTATACACCCTCTCCTTTCGCAGGAGCATGGAGGATGAAGCTTTGAAGATATGCTCATTCATTCACCGGTGCACACCACGATTGGGAGGGTGTAGAATTCAAGTGGTGGGGAACCTCTAGATAGGCACCCAGTAGCAGACCTTTTTTCTCGGTAAAGAGGAAACGTGTCATTTAGAGGTTTCGTATCAAGAACATATTAGACACACATGAAAAGAAAACTACAAATGAATGAGGAGCTACTCGCAGCTCCAACTCTTAGATCGTTGCCGAAGTTGTTTCTATAAAATAGATTAAATTCTTTTATATTTTTTATTTTCAATCAAAAATAAAAATAAAATTGCTCAACAAAATATACTTGAGTTATTTATATCTCCAACTCTAAAAATTTCTAGAATAGGTATGAGCAGCTCCAAGAACTACATGATTTTTTTTTTGAGTTGGAGGACAGGTCTCTCCCTCCATCTCAACTAGTCACCGTGTATGAATCGGCCTTTGAGATTTCTAGAATTTTTCATAAATTTAAATGGACCAAGGCCGCATAACTTCAAGAATCACCGTCCGATATCAAAGTCTCATCAAGATTTTATCCTATCCCACTATTACTAAATACACCCTTCATTGGTTATTAGGTTTGAACCCTGTCCTATCCCACTATTATTTCAATGAAATTTGAGATTTTGGAATATGAAAATTGTTATGTTGTTGTTTTGGAATATGGCAATTTTTAAGTTGAACCTCCATCTATGACAATAAGCTACATTCATTCACAACTTGAATGACACCACCTTCACACTCCTAGATGACTAATATGGTGAAACTCAAATATACTACTTCATCTCCGTTATTATTGTATATCCAAAAGCCTGATAAGTATGAAATGAAACCAAGTTTTGTTCATCGACATGAATCAATAGATGTTCCACCCAATCAACATGCCCCTCGCCTAGCTACAGAGAATGAAACACTTGTGATCGCATGAATCAAATGCAACCTTGAGGCCCACACTGAGAACCTAGAATAATATTGTGGAAATTAATTGGAACCCATTACTAGAAACAAGCCTGGAGTGCAGGACCTATCACAACAAGATAGCCAGACACATAACCTTGTTGAAATGGACCTTCCTCTCCCTACAGTGTAACTCAACTGAAGGTGAACCTTCTTCTCCCTCGGAGAGATGCCAAACTCAATGCATGTTTTTCTTCAAGGAGACTACTATGACAGAGTACTTGGCCTTCATTCTCTCGAGGTGCTTTGCTACGATAGAGGCAAACTCCGTGAATAAATCGTCAAGTATGACCTCACCAAAGTGGTCTATGATCAAAGGCTCGATCACTGCCCTTATGCTATTATTAGCTATATTTTTCCCACTCCTAGCACAATCAAGCACCACATCATTATTTGAGTCATCATGGGGATCCCAATTAGACTCAAAAAGTTCAATATGTTCGATGTGAAAGTACTCCTCCTTAATCAATTCCTTCACTTCGTTTATTGACGGAGAGTAGTATGGAAGATTAAAGGAGTTCAGTTTCTCCTTCTCCACTCGTCCCTGTCATTCACATCATAATAGATTAAGAGTAATCAACAAACTCTCCGTCAATAAATAAGACAACCACAACGACAACAATCATAATTATAATGATAACAGATTAATAGTAGGAAAAGTAAATACTACCATTGTACACAGAATTTCCAAAAATAAGAATAAAGAATTATCCTTTGTTGTTTATTCCAGTGGTACGCTCACAGCCGCACACATTCAATGTAGTAATTTTTTTAACTATTGATAAATATGACCTAAATTAGCTATAACTATAATCGAATTTGGGGTACAATTATGCGATTTAATTAGTAACAAAAAATATATGTACTGCTGACTTTTTTTGAACTACCAGTTTTTTGTCACTTTCATTCCGCCTTTGTTGCCAAAAAAAAAATCCGATCACCAGTGATGCATAATTAAGAATGACTAGTGAAGTGTTTTTGTGTTTTATCACTAAAATAGAGATGATTAGTCCTTAATTACTGAAATAGTGATTTTGGAAATTGAGGCCATATTCATTGCAAAATACTTGCCACAGTCAATGGAGTTTGAGAGTTTGGATGATCGAATCGAGCAACATTTTTTATCAATAATATTCCAAATTTTGTAAAATAACAAGATGTCAAATATAATATGTATATATACCTTCTGGACAAGAGTTTGAAGAGCTACAGATAGCAATTCCCACATGGTGCCCACATCCCCATGCATTAGCATATCTTCACCTTTTACACCTAGAAATGTCAGTATCATGCGGCCACCAGGGACAAGTTCTTTATGGCGCAATGCGAGAAACAACTTGAAGTCATTTTGAAATTGCTCTTTGAACATTTGGACCACGGCCAATGGTGTGCTCCTCCCAATGTAAATGTTTCCTTCGTTAAGATGAGTTCCATTTGAGAGGTCCTCTGGCACCTATTAGATAAAATATTGTTAATCACCATGCATAAAACTGCAAATAATGGATGCACGATGGGCCCAGTACTGAACAGCGAGGCAATTTCATTGAGGAACTAAATTTTCTTGTATTGAACTGTCGAGGATGTCAGTATCTTGTTAGGTAATTATTGAGGGTTGATTTGTAGACGTGGATCAAATCGAGTTTCATTCAAATAAATGATATGTATGAGTTGTCTATATGTTGTTGTCTCGATAAATGATAAATCATTTAGTTGGTTGTTGTCGAAACCATTATAGGTGGCGTACACGTTGCAAAAGGGCTTGTAGCCTATTGGTTACTAGAGCCTAGCACCTCACCCTGGATTCAACTCTCGATGGGAGCGATTTATTTATGATTTTACCACATAGTGCTTTCCGACTTGGCTCAGTCTTCAAAGAGTAGGGTTTACGTACATGTGTTCATAGGAGTGAGTGTGTGTTGTACCGTGTAATCTTAAAAAAAGAAGCTGACCTACACGTGGATGAAAAAGCATATGTGATCCTAGTAAACAACACGTATTCTTTCACTACCTTGGAGCGCCACATGAGGCTGTAGGACGAGTGGAAGAGATGGACGCTCTGGCAGGGGAAAAGCCTGCTGTAGTAGGAACCAGGGATCCCGCAAACATAGCATGGAAGCTCGTTAAGCGTCTCCTGCGTGGGCGTGGGGAGGCTCTGCAACTGCAACCTTTCCAGCGACTGGAAGACGAGGTTAAAGTCATTTCCCGGCAGATCATTCAGGAAGAACTGCACCTCCAGGTCGTCACGGCGCTGATCCTCCTCGCGGATGTATTCCCGGAGTGTGCTCATCACCTCAGAGACGACGAACAGCGCGTTCGGGCCCGATGAGCAGCCTAGGTCGGCAACGACGACACTGCTCCACCCATGTAATAAGGACAATGAATAGAGCTCTTGTATAGCCTTCTCACGCAGTGGCCTGGTCTTAAGTAAGGCTTTCATCTGCACCGCCGGAATATATGAAACGATTAATGAGCCTCCACCATACAACTACGACATGGTTAATAGATCACAAATAAGTAAGAGAGTGCAACAAACCGGTAGCCTGGAATTGGAGGCGTAGCTGTTCACCCCGTCGCCGGTAGCCATACGAAGTTGCCTCTCTACCTTCATGCTGTTGAAGGCGTCGAATGAGTGCCTTATATATGCGCAGCACTGGGCCTTATTTATAGAGAACTTTGGCACTTTCTATACACGGAAAATATCTCTTTCAAATGTGGAGAAACGTGCACAATAACATATCTATATATAGGGCACGGCAGCTCAAACATCAATCATGAGACATCTGAAATACCAATAATGCTATTCACAAAAAAAAACACTAATGATTTTCTATTATTCTTGTATACAGCCTCAGTCTTGTTGTAATTTTTTTATCTCTAATATATACAGCTAGACCATTTTATGTTATCCAAGGTGAGAAGAATCTATGATCTCAAAAAAGAGTTGAAAAAACTCACAAAACTAACCGAGATTAATTAGCAACAAAAACTAACTATATAGCGTCATGGACCAACCTTCACTCACCTGCTTCTTGCTTTTTTTTTCTTTTTTCAGATTGAGTAGGAAACGACTGAACGAGCTGTCGTTCGAGTAAGAACGGAAGGAGGCTGCCAATGGCATTTTAGCTGTAATTCCCACCAACAATAGGGGTAACTTGGTAAAGCCTGTCTGGGAGTGGGTTCGGGAGCCGCGGGAAGCTACCAATTCCGTCCTTTTCTGCTCCGAGGCAAAACTGAAGAAGCGCTTTTGTTACTCGGGAGCTGAATCCGTTTTTCTTCCGATAGTTTGGCCGTCTCCTGGCAGCAGGAGCAGAATTCGATGGAGAATCCGTGCCAAACACCAGTGGCGAAGCCAGGAGTCGAGCTCGTCGGAGTCGGCCTCCAATAATCTTGCCGGAAATCATCGGAAATCCCTGCTCCTGCCTCTAATCTTACCGGAAATCGTCGGGTCGGCCGACCCGGTAGCTACATGTAGCTCCGCCCCTGCCAAACACTCACAGGACAGCATGTGTAAATGGAAACACAACGTGTACATGGAAACTGCAAACAGGCACATACACGTACACACCCGTCAACGTTTCTCAGTTTTTGTTATCAAAAAAAAAAAAAAAAAGTTTCTCACTTTTAGAAAAAGAGGTACTCGTCGGAGTCGGCCTCCAATAATCTTGCCGGAAATCATCGGAAATCCCTGCTCCTGCCTCTAATCTTACCGGAAATCGTCGGGTCGGCCGACCCGGTAGCTACATGTAGCTCCGCCCCTGCCAAACACTCACAGGACAGCATGTGTAAATGGAAACACAACGTGTACATGGAAACTGCAAACAGGCACATACACGTACACACCCGTCAACGTTTCTCAGTTTTTGTTATCAAAAAAAAAAAACGTTTCTCACTTTTAGAAAAAGAGGTACAGAGTGGATTTTTGGAAACTCCAAAAATACCTTGGTATTTGCCATATTTTGGTTTTAGAACTGCAATTATTTTAGCACCCAAACAGCCTAAAGTTTTTAATACTAAAGGATTTTGAGAAATCATGGTATTCTTGAAAATTCAAAATACTTTGTATAAAAAAAGAACTGATTTGGGGCCACACGACCACAATTACGGTGATCATCTGAGCCGCTTCTTTCATGCCAAATTTTCGCCCGGCCAAAACGTGCGTGTTGGAATATATATATAGGCTTTTGTTGACGCTTAATTGTGAGAAATTCCAAGCTCCAAAACTCTCAGCGGCTGAAGTGTAAATAGTACAGATAAATTTACATAAACCGTAGGACATGTGTAAACGATCAACTTCTGTGTATACGTAGTATGGTATGAAATATAACATTTTTTCCGTGCAAACAATGTGACAATGTGCTATTGATGTGGTCAATAGCGGCGAGGTTAAAAATGATTTTTTTAAGCCTCGTAAGCGTAGCCGTGGTTGGATCAGGCCACTGTTGTACAACTCTCTCAACCGCGGCTATAGTGCTTTTATTATTGTTGTGTTATTAAACGGAGGAAGAAAGCCAATCAAAACAACATCCCCGAGAGAAGGGTTTTTCTCTCTAGCACGCACCGCCAGTGGCCATGCATCAGCTCAAGTATCCACAAGGGTCTTTGGCAGCTGATCTAGCTGACACCGCGGGGCGGGCCGGGAAGATATCGCACCACCATCGGGGGGGTACTCGAAGGGGTGACCACCGAAGGGACCTCTTATGGGACCGAAGGGGTCACCGTAGGAAGCAGACCGGTCATGGTCGAAGAGCCTAGGGCACAGCAAGAGAGGTTAGCTCGTGAAAGGCATGTGGGATGAGCAAGCGCGAAGGGAGGCCGAGGAAAGGCTGCACCGCGAGGAAGAGAATGCCCTCCGGGTGGAAGAAAATATAAGGCTCCTGGCTGAACAAGTTGATGCTCGGAAAAAGGAAGCCGAAGACCGTGTTATAAGGGCGCGTGCACTGGACAATTTTGCAAGGCAAGAGGCAGGATACAAGCGGAGGCTGAAAGTAGCTATGAAGACATAAGACATGTTGATGAAGCAGTTGGAGGTTCTTAAATGAGCTAATATGACAAACCGTCAAGTTCCTATTCGCAAGGCTTATCAAGAGCGGTCCGTACAAGAGCCGTTCCAAGAGCGGACAGTCCCACCTTCGGCTATCGGTACACATCAGAATGTGGAAATGGACCCTCTCTAGCACGGGAGTTACAAACGGTGGTATGCCCCCGCCCCCACCCCCGCCTCGGCAAGAGTTAAGCTCCTTGTGTACAAGGGTAGCTCCGATCCCGAGGAATTTTTCATTCTATAAGACCGCCGTTGAATCCAGTCGGAGAAGGTGATGCAATTAAGGCAAGGGCGCTCCTGTTTGCCTTGGAAGGGATTGCAAGTACGTGGTATTCTAGGCTCCCGGATGGTTCCATTCATTGATGGGGACAATCGAAGAAAGCCTTGTTAGTCCATTTTCGGGGAGCCCACCCGAAGGAGCTCAATAGTGGTGACTTGGCTTCCCTACCGTCAAAGGGAGGGTGAGTCGCTAGTTCAATTCACCAAGAGGTTCATGCATTTAAAGTGTCAAGTGGCCGATGTGCTGGAGCCGATCATCATAGAATCTCGTGACAAGGGGGCTTCATCTCAATGAAGCCCACAAAAGGATAAGGAAAAAGCAACCAGGACTCTTGATCATTTGCTTTGCATCCTGGAAGAGCAAGTAAGAGATGAGAAGGATGTGTAGAATGAAAAGGCTGGTCGGAGAACTCGGATCGACCGAAGGGGCAAGAAGAGCCTTGACGATCCTCATTATGACGGGAACCCTCACAAGATGGCAAGGAAGAATGTATACAATGTGGAGCAAGAATACTCTCAGCAGCAAGGGGAGCACCCTTCGAGACATTCACAAGAGCCGTCGTCTCCGGAACAATCATGGGAGGAAGGCCGTGGAAGAGGTCGAGGCAAGGGGTCATCGAGAAACGAGACCTCAAGGTTTTTTCTGTTGCTTCCATGCCCTAGGAGTGAATCATACAACAAACAATTGCCAAGAGATCAAATGTGTGTGATTGAATCATTCAAATTTTAAAATTTTGAATGAATCCATCTATTGTGTTACTTCTTTTTCGATTCTTAAAAAAGAAAACTAAAGGAACCTTGATGTCGCCTAGAGGGGGGGGTGAATAGGAAAAACCTAAAATTAACAAAAAAAAATTCACACAGATTAGTTCAACCCGGTTTGACCTCCTTGTCAACCCGGTCAAACCTCCTTGCACAAGCGGACTTGGGTGCACACCGGTTCAACCCGGTCGACCCAGGGCGGTCGGATCGCCTTGCATAGGATACAAACAGGTCGACTCTCCGAAAAGAATCCTAGTTCAAACCAAAACTTGAGGTGATGCTCCAAAGGTTTCCTTAGCACATACATGAAGTATGTACACAAGTGAGCACACCAAAGTAGATCGAAGCGGAAGCAGAAATATAAGCTAGAAAACAAGTAAAACAAGAAAGACGGAGACACACGAGTTTGGTTACCGAAGTTCGGAATCACCTCAACACGATCCCTTTGTCTCTGTTTGAGGAAGCTTGAGCTGCTCTACAGACACGCTCCAAGCCAGGTCTCTTTCAACCACTTCCCTCAATCCAGTATCTTGAAGGCAAGATTACAGCCTTCACAAACTTTTCCAAGGCCCACCATAAGCTTGGGAGCTCTAGGGCGACGCCTAGCCATCTTGGAGGCTTCATCTCCAAGAGTAACAAATGAATCACGAGTTGCTTGACGTAGCTCAAAGTGCTCAAGGCTTAGGATTTACTCACTTGTGCTCACATACTCAAATCTCTTAACCCAACTAAAAGATTGCTCAAATCACTTGGATCTCACAAAGAGAGCTTGCAGAGAGCTCAAATGTCATTGGAATGCTATAGAGTCGGGAAAGAACTAGTAGCAACCAAAGGGAGTGGTGTAGGGCTATTTAAAGGTCTGTTTCAAAAACTAGCTCTTGGAGCCGTCGAGGCTCAGGGCAGCCTCACCGCCTTGTCGGGACTGGTCCGATCGTCTTGCACCGGCAGCCAACCAACAAACTAACGCAAAAACTTTCACAACCCACAAACTTGATTGCTCAACCCACTCATACTAACTATGCTTCACTTCTAAGGCCAAAAACTTGCTAACCAAAAACCGACCTCGTAAATCTTAGTTCAAGGCAAGTATGACCTCCTTGACAAGGCGGCTCGACCGCCTTGACCTCATCGACCCCAAAAACATAGTTCAAGGCGGTCCGATTTCCTTGACCTAGCAGAACACAAGGTTTAGGGTTTAGGTCGGATTGGTTTCTCTCTGGGATTTTGAACACTTTGACATTGTCATTCAACACATGTTACACCCCTCTTGGTAGTACAACATACCTATACTCAAGAATTAGATAAAAGCTATTTTTCTTCCACTTGAACTTGAGATAAAACCATATGCCTAAAACTTCATATTTTGCTTATTAAGGGCTAGCAACAATTCTTCACTTGAGCATATCCACCTTGAGTCGATGACCATGGATTTTTATCATCAAATAGACAAAATTCCATATTTTATCCATGTCACCTTTTCTTTCTTTATTCACAAATAATTGACACTAGGAAATATGCAATCCTCCATGTCTTCTTTGATTCATCGGATCAAAGGATCCACTTTCTCTTCTCCACCACTAGGTCCTTCGACGTCAAGCCTCTCGATTGCCCTTCTCCAATGTATGGTCCATCGTAGCCAAGTCCTTGCTAATCCTTCATCAATCCTATCATCAAGGTCCACACATTTATTTGCATCATCCATTAGCACACGGTTGATATTCATCCGTATGTTGTATTGATTTTCATTGTGATATATGTCGCTTTCTTGATATGACACCAAGAGTTAAGTAACCAATATGAATATCACTACAACAATATTGACATTCTATGACGTTTTTTTGTGACAACACACCGTTTCGTCATAAAGTATATTAGGTTAGTGACGTTTTTGAGTAAATATGGTGATTTACGACTTAAAACCGAAATCCGTCATTAAATTTGACCACAAAATCGTCATAATTGGTAAAAATAAATGTCACAAATGTTTATGACAAATATGAATCGTCATTAACAAATATTCTTTATTCTACACTAAAATTTATGACAAATATAAATTGTCATTACGTGGCCCACGTTTTAAATACATCTCACGCGGGACCCACATGTATTTTTTATTAGGATTTGATTGAACAATTTTCCGACCTATGGAATAATTTGATTCTTTAATGGAACAAATTTTTTTATTGAAAAATAATTCGAATGGTTGGAACAGTTTATTTCGAAAAGAATTATTGGAACAAATGTTTTGTTAGACTTATTTAACATTTTCTTTAGACAATAGAAAATAGAATAGAAAAAGATAGATAGAAAAGGAGAATAGGAAGCCTTAGTCAGACCTTGGGCCAAAAACTCCTAGGCCGGTTTCCTTTTTCTTTCTCTTCCTCTCCTTTTCTTCCACAATGGTTAAATCTGTGGCCCATTTTCTTCAGCCTTTTTTCCTCCCCCCTCCCCACTCCCAGGCCGGCCCACCTTAGCCAGCCCATCTGCGCCAAGAGGTAGCCCAGTCTAGAATATTCGTGAAATAAATTCAGCCCAACATGAAAAAAAGGGCAAAATAGTGGTAGAGGTGACAAAAAAGCAAACAAACGCACCCTAAAAATTTGAACTTTTTCAAATTTAGAACAAATTCAATTTTAATAGAAGTGAAATCCAGCTAAATTTGATTTTTTAATAAAAATTAAACATGCATCAAAACCACCATTTGCATATTTGAATTTTCCTTTTTAAATTTATGTGTTTGTTTGATTTTTATTTATAAATTAAATAAAAAAATAATGTGTAATATAATTTATTGTTTCATTAATGCTGTATTAGATTGCATTAAGGTTTTTTATTGAGTGGAAAATGTATTTAAAATTTTGTTAGAAAATGTTTTAGTTCGAGATAGAAAATAGTATAGGAAAAGGGAAATAGAAAAGAAGAATATAAAAGCCTCAACCAGACCGGGGGCGGAAAACTTCTTGGCCCGTTTCCTTTTTTTCTTCTCTTTCTCTCATTTTCTTCCTCAATGGGCTCAATTTATGTGGCCCATTTTCGTCAGCCATTTCTTTTCTCCTCCTCCGGACTGGGCTTTTCCTTTCCTTTCCCTTGTCCCTTGGCCCGACGCCGTCACCCGGCCTGCTTCGCCCGCTTGGCCTAGCCCGCCAGAGCGCCACCTCTCGCTGATATGCGGGCCCGGTGTGACGTGTTGGTGTTTTTCTCCAGTTTTTGGCCTCAGCTGTTTTTCTAAATTTGATTCATTGCCGAATTTTGAAAGTTGTATATATTTCGCATACGAAGTCCAAATGAGCTTGTGTTTTTTCCTACACATTGATAAAAATATTATCGACCCATTTGTAGAATATATGGAACTACTTTATATGATATCACTGTGTCATGTTCCCAAATAGGTTGTGGCCATTTCTTATTAAGATTTTGTTTTTTTTGTAAATCTTGAAATAAAATGTTTCCGAATATGAATTTTTGTCACGATGGAGAATTGAAGCACCTTTAGACAAGAGAATTGTGTTACATTTTTTCAAAGATTTTGTTGAGGACACTGTTCACTTATGGTTGAACTTGGGTGATAGTTTCATGAGATGTGTCTCGAGTTGTTCACTTTGAGCACATTTTGGCGGAACTTTTTCCAAAAAAATTAACAAAAAATAACATAGGTTTGGGATGACATGTAACAGCCAAAAACCAAAAATCAGCTAAAAAATCGTTATATTTTGCGAGATAAAATTTGACAAAACAATTAGAAAATGCACTAATTTCTTCTCTTCTTTATATCTCACAAAGTTTGTTGCAACCTCGGGTGGAATTTGGTGAGAATGTGTATATGGTCCATCCCAGTGAACACTAATTTTTGTTGAAGTTTTGAAAACCATTTTCATATGTATCATTTTCAAAATACTAATGCTGGATACTTATCACAAAACTCATATTTGAGTAAACATCCATGTTAATATGTTTCCAAAAAATCCCAAAATAATATATGTGATGTTCCTAGAAATGATATAAATACTGAACAAATTTGAGGCCATAAATAAACTTATTTCTAGCTATAGAAAAGATAAACTTAAAGCAAAAATAAATTTTGATTAAACACTTTACAGCTCTGGGCTGGCTGGGCCTATAGAACTCCAGTCCAGCCGGCCTTTAACTTTTTTTTGGCCTGCTCCACGCTGTTTGACGACCCTCCGATCAAAATCCAACCGCCGGTACTGCAAGCCCAGACAAACTCACGTATATAACACGGACTTAGGTTTTTCTCAGCAACCATTCCTTTCTCTCCACCGCCGCTGCTCGTCTCTCCGCCGCTTCCCCTCGCCGACTCAGCGACGCCATCCTTGCGGCCTCCCGTGCCCATCTCCTGCTGCCCCCTTCACCCGCGCCAGCGCCTTCCGTCGGAGCAGGACACGCGGCAGATCGGCAGATCACGGCGCGCCACGGATGAGCAGGGCACAACGGCAGATCGGGTGCCTTTCTCCATTCCCTTCCACGCGTCCTGGCCCGCTCCCTCCCCTTCAGCACGGCGGAGCAGGGCGCCATGGGCGCGGATCTGCGGGCACGATGGAGCGCGACGTGGCTCAGGCGACACGACGGCTCCGGGCGCAACGCGACGGCGTCTCCAGACGGGAAGCGGCAGCAGCTCCAGCCTTCTCGCTCCCTTCCCTTCCCAGCGTCCCTCCCTCCTAGATCCAGGCCTGGGTGGCGCGGCGACGGACAGCTGCTCCACACCGTGCTGTTGGCCTGGCCGGCCCTGGTACGCGTACGCCCTCCTCGTCTATTCCTCTTGATTTTCTGTTTCGATTTCGTGGTGGGCATCGGGACTGGATAGTGATCGAGTTTGTGAGCAGTGGCGCGATTGATTTGACGATCGATTGATTGGTTCAGGTGTGGCGGACGTGCTGCCGATTTTGGAGACGTACCTGATCTGGAAGCGCTCCATGTGCGTCATCGACAAGGAAGGAGCTCTGCGCCCAGGTAAAAAACCAACCAACCAAACAAATTCTCGGTCAAAACTGTGCATTATACTGTGCAACGGTGATGCTTACCGATTCTCGCTACCTCTGTTCGGTTGCTCTGTTTCTCCCTTGCTTCACGATTAGATGGGCAAGTAGCAACACTGTAGTGCTAATTTTTCAGTGCCTCAAGTCTGAACTACTCCGCGATAGGCTCTTCCTCACAATGAAACTACGGAAATGCTCATGTTTATTGATAGTGTAAACATGAATCTGCACCCATTGTTTTTCTAGGATCTGCATGACTTTTGTTAGGATCTCTATCATTTCCAAGGATCTAGTGTTCTGGTCGCAAGTTCTGCATGTTAAAAATGTATAGATATCTGAATGTAAATCTGTTCTGCATCAATAAAAATTACAGAAGCTTGTGTTCCTTGTAACTAAAATTAGTTTTTCCTCTTAAAATTTGAGCTTAAAGATACCTATATCGGCATACACTCGCAAACAGTTTTATCTGTACTATACTAGAACAACAAAATTTTGTCTTCTGTGATGGTATTGGAATTATGGAAGTGCTTGCAGACTGATGCTTTTATCTGTAATACAAATGGATTGCAAGCTAGCAGTTTTCTCTATTTACCCGATGCCATCTATTTTGCCTCACTATAGTCTATGCTTACCTTAACAGGACTTTTCATGCCATTTTGTAAAAATGTGAGCAGCTGAACTGATGACTGAAGTTACCACGTTTTACAATCCACAGAGAGCCACAGAGGTAACTGCTTTCTAACTCTATACAATGCTAAATCTTACTATAGAATCCATGATTGTAGTGGATATACCAATGTAAAGTGTGATATGAAACAATGCTTAAGCAAGCCTTTGTTCAAGAACAATTCTGTTACACTACCATTGTTTCTATATCCTGTTATATCACTACCATTGTTTTCTATGCCCCATCCCTTCCTGTATGAGATTGGAGAAGTAATTTTTATACTATGCCTGTCAACGTTATCTTGTGCCTGTGGTTGCAGTAGCCATGCTACTACATCATTGCATCTAAGAACATTAGTTTGTTGTAATAGGACACCTGGAAACTTGAGGCTCATAACAACTGCAAATACCTGTGCTTGTTTTTCTTTGCAGGGTTTTGCTCAATCTTAACCACAAAATGGGTTTAGAGAAGATTAAAGAAGGCATAATCTTTGGCTGTTAGCTGAGGTCTTCATGTTGTATCTTCTAATTATATCGTCTTAGATACATACTGTGTGAGATGTTTGGATGTATTTTTGTAGTATATTCAATGTGTACTGATGGTTCCTCACAAATGAAATTCTATGGAAACTTTCTGAGATTGTACCAATTGGTCAAATGAAAATTTGTGATTTTTTTTTAAATATGTTTTAGTAGGATGTTTCAGTCTGTAAAATGAGTTTTGAAAAAAAAAATGAAAAGTAAAAAGTCCTGTTAATTAATTGGGCCGAGAGTAAAATGGCCTGGTAATTAATTGGGTCAAAATGGCACGTGGCAATTGAGCTGAAAGTAAAATGGCTTGTGAAATTAATTGGGCCAAAAGTAAAATGGCCTTTGAAATTAAGGGGTTGAAAGTAAAAAAATCTGCGAAATTAATGGGCCAAAAGTAGAATGGCCCGTTAAATCAATGGGCCGAAAGTAAGATGGCTTGCTAAATGAATGAGCTGAAAGTAATAAGGCCCGTTAAATTAATGGGCCAAAATTAAAAAAGCATGCGAAGTTAATGGGCCAGAAAATAAAAGGCTTCCGACATTCATGGGCCAATTGGCCAGCTACGCCAAGTCCGGTCCAATAGTGAGTGACGAATTTCTGAGCGTCATAAACAGTTTGTGACGAATTTAAGAGTGTCATAAATATTTATGACATTTTTGTAGAACGTCACAAATTTATGACGAAAACGATGTGAACGTCACATAAGGTAATCAGCTACGCACTTTCTATGACGAAGTGATTTTCGTCACCGTTGCGTCATAGAAGGTAGTCTATGACAAATTTTAGACCTTCCGTGACAAAATTGCATCGTCATAGAATGTCAAAATTGTTGTAGTGTATGGTGATACTTTCAATGACCAATATGAGACATAATATCCAAACTCCATTTTTCTTCGTGTGACACATGGCATGAGATTTTCAATATTGATTATCCATATAGCTTCATCTTCATCATATTCTTTGTCATATGGAATACAAGAATATACATGTAGAATATCCATATACATCCATGTCCTGATACAACAATGTTCATAATAAATTTACAAGATATTTTCTCGTTACAACTCAACAAATTACATTAGCTCTTTAATCGTGTTGTCATCAAAACACCAAAACCCACTAGGGAGCCTAGATGCGGTTTCGATCTACCCTTTTTTGGTGATTGATGACAAACCGATTAAATCTTCACAATAAAATCATAAAAAGGCTTTTGGATGTAGAGGTATACTTAGAGCTCCCCCTAAATATGCGCTTAGGAGTGAAATTCCAATTTTGGCTTAAAATGCCAAAAGAACATATTCAATGAAAACATGGAGCTCCCCCGTATATCATCGCATTCGTGGGATACATAACAGGGTGATATGATAGTACGTGATGCACATGACCGAGAATAAAGCAAAAAGGAAGAGAAGGAGCAACAAACATTACACCATTTCAACTCATTCATTTCACGCTAGCACGGATATTCCTTAGATAATTAAGGTACTTAACCACACATCACACACATCACAAATTCTTCTCAAGTTCAACAAGTTCAATGGAGATGGGGAGATTATTACAAAACAAGAGTTGTTGAACAACAGGTCCGGACGGTCCGACATGTTGGCTCACTAGGATCAGAAATAGGCAAGAAGGAGTTAGAGAGTATACCGGAAGGATCAAAGTGAAAGAGACGGCACCGAATTCCTCAAGGACATTGCGCCTAGTTGTTCCTCTCGAGGTGGTTCTTGTTGTTACTATTGTTGAGGAGGTGGTGCAAACTGTGAAGATGATCCAAGTTGAGTAAACCGTGGAGGAGAACCACCATACATGTCGCTGTGAGTAGGTACATAGCCACTAGTCGTCGGATCACTAGGCATACTCATACCACCATGTGTAGGTTCTGAAAATCCAGCATGTCCACCACTCGCTACTAGATCCATAAAGTCGAGACTAATAGCCTTTCGTTTGCCATGCTTGGTACCTTTCCATGAGAGGTGTTGGTGGTCGTTCTTCTTGTCTAGGCGGTGAGGGAGGATCATCCGGAAACCGTGTTCTCTCAATTCTTCAAATTCTCCTAGCCAAATCCGCTCTTTTTGCTCGATCACGAGTTTCCACATCATGTTGAGTTTTAAACATACCAAAAATCATGTTGAAAATCTTCTTAATTGGAGATGTTGATTTTTTGCGACGACAAGAGGAGCTGGTCTCTCATCGGCCATGTAGGGCGGTCCGACGACTCTGTGCGCCTGGTCTCGACCGGGTTAGGCTACCTCCACTCGCCCACCAAGGGCGGTCGACCGCTCCGCCCACCCGGCCGAGGCCGGGTTGAGCTATTCAAGCTGTACTCTTCTGGTCGAATCTCATCTCCTTGCTACCGTGGTCGAGGCGGAGGTGTAGGCTCTCTCACAATTGGTTGTTTTGATGGAATAAGACTTAGAGGCCTGTGTGGAGGAGGATGTTCTATGGGATAATTATACCTTGTTGTCTCCTCAATCATGAACATCGGATATGGACCAAACCACAAGATTTCCGAGGATCCATGGAAGTTGACTTGATCTCCTCCCAAATGGAGTCCATCACACGGAATGGTTGACTTGCACCTCTCATTCTTGCTAGCAAATTCTTTGAGTAAAGAGTGGTGTCCGAGGGGTTTCCATCTCTAGTTGAGAGTTTTTTTGAATATCCTATTCGGCACGGAGTAATAGGTGTACAAGCCTTTCACTAACCCTGCCCTATCCCTTTTATTGTGAGGATACATAAACCTCATTTGTTCCTTCGATAGTGACTCCTCGCTATGAATTCTAAATCTGTTAGAATCACTTTGCCCAAAGCCGAACATTCGTGCAAACCTAGCATAGGAGATTGTGTGGAGTATACCCTCTGTCATCCAATACAATTTCTTCTCACCCCCATCTTCCTTAAAATAGATTGTGGCGTAGAATTGAGCAATAATCTCATTTTTTCGATCATACTTGAAACCCAAGCAAGTTCTTGGTGTGTGTCCTCTCACAAGCTGCAATGACATCATTAAAAATTGGATTACTTTGATTTTTCATGTGGTACCAGTCAACACAATGAGCTTCGACACAAGCTGTATCCTTGTTCTTCGAACGGTTTCATAATAATCTTGTTGAAAACAATTGTGAAACCGGTAGTCCGTGCCATTTTCCTTAGGCAAGGTGTATGGATTTTTCTTCCTCATCTTCCTCACTATCTTTGTTGATCCTTTGACTAATCTGTTGGCATAAGTGTGGAAGGTCTATTTGGAGATCTCATGATGAGTTTTTGTGGATAAGTAGATTTTACAACCCTGTTGACAATTGTCCCATCTTCTTCACCCTCAACTTCTTCCTCTTCACTTTCAACATTATTTGCTTCACTCTCTTCCTCATTTTCTTCACTCTCCTCGGTTTCTTCTACTGCAGCAAAGATCATCCTCTCCGACTCGATTTGTTCATCCTCAATTTCTTTCTCATCCTCATCACTATAACAGACCAAGAAAATCCTTGTAATTCTAATCCCGTAAACCCTATATCATGTTTCGAAATTCAAATTTGGACGAAGTTTGGTTTGGATTTGGTTTGACAATGGAATTGAATTAAATTGGAAAGCAAATATTCAAATTAGTGTTGCTTTGGACTCAATGTTACGTGAAGCCTAGAACCAACCAACGCGGCCCAACCCAACTCCCGTAGCCCGGGCCCACCAGGGAATAATTTTCTTCAACCTCCTCCACCGCGCGCGTACGACACGGATGTCGAGACCCCACGTGTCGCCTCCTCGGTTTGTCACCCAACTCCACACCTGCTCCCACTACCTCGCCTCCCCCTACAAAAGCCGCGGGAGCCGCCACCACCCTCCTTCACCCCTCGTGCCACCCCCCGGGCACAAACCCTAGGCCGCCACCACCCGGATCTCCACCCTCGGCCACCGAGCACTTCGTCGCCAACGGGAACCGACCCCATCGGCATGATCTTCGTTTGCCGGGGAAGCTTCCGGTGTACTTGGATTTGACGGAAGGGCGAGGAGGAAGACGAACAAGCTATGTCAAACTTTCAGCTGTCATCTTCTCCACCGTCGATCGTCGCCGCCGGTCGGCCTTTGCCCTGCTCATGTTCCGTTCCTCGTGTCCTTGTCATTTGCCCTCTCTGTCCGACCAATTGGCCTTGCTATCTCCCCTTCGACGCTTGGGAACAAAGAAGTTTGTGGTCACCATCGGCCGTCGGCCGTCGTTCATCGTCCGCCGTGGTCTTTCCTCGTCGCTCGTCGCCGTAGGAGCCTCCCTGTCCTCGCCGAGCTGTTAGAAGGCCCCATGTGAGCATGCGCGTCGAATCCCCTCGTGTTCCCCTTGAATTTTCGCTGTCTTCCTTGACTCCGTTGAGATCCACCGCCGCCACGCCATGGCTGCCGGCGAGGACGTAGTTTGGAGCTTTCTCATATTTGGATGGTCGGCTAGCTTAGGGTGGTCGCGTGGTTGCTTGTGCGCATGTTACCAGGTTGAAAGGAGCGAGTTTTGGTAGCCTTCCGTTGGGAACCCTTGGCCGCCACCGGTGCTCCGGCCGTTTGTCATGGCCAACGTTGGGTGCTTGAGCACCGGTGAAGTGGGGGCTACACTTTGGTGGCTTTGGATTCGAGTTTGGTTGACCCCTAGGGTTCTCCCCACTTCGCGTCTCGACGTGGATACTCCGGTGAGCCATGGCTGACCGTCGAGAGGAGCTAGTCCCTGCGAGGCCCTCTCCCGGGTGCGCGCGGTGATGTTGGTCGGTTCGGTAGCCGTGGTTTGGTTCGTGGCGAGCCGTAGCGGAGCGCGGCAATTCCGACAGCCCAGCGGAGCTCGGGTGGCGCCGCTGGGTTCCGGCAAGGCCGCGCAATGCAATGACGTTGTGACATCCCCTTCGGGACACCCGGGAATCGAGTACAGAGGAACACTCGACGAAGCGAGTTACAACGGAACATCATCTCATACAAGCCGGAATATATACATCGTGGTATAATACAACCAGGTTTTCGAAATACAAACATTCGTGCAGCGGAAACATAAACATTATTGAAGTCTAACATCCTACGAGTATTGCAGCGGAAACTTGTACTTTTATACAACAAAAACCTATCAACGATCAATGTGATGTCTCGAGTTCGCCGTACACCACGGTCCTTCCTCTTCACGGCGTGGGGATACGCTCCCATTGGAGGGAACCTCCCTCGGGACACCTGCTCTTCTTCCAGGAAGCTACCATATAAGTCGTGATAGCACGACTCATTCCCCGAAAGATAACGAACAAACCATGAGTATTCTAATACTCAGCAAGACCGACCCGTCAAAATGACACGCTAAGGCCGACGCCTAGTATGCAAAGGCTTTACGTCTGTGGGGTTTACTCCTTTGCGAAAACAGCATTAAAGGATGGATCCTTACTTTCAATATTTTAGCTCAACATTAGGTTCATTACCCTTGGTATTTGCGGACTATCACTATTTAAATCAAGTTTGCAAGACAAGATAAAATATAGATCCAAGTTTCTTTCATCTCTCATCCTCAACTTCATGTTGATTAACTACGATGTGACGAGCTAAACAAGCGGTCCTCATTACTGCGAGGGACAGCGATTCGAATCGATTTATACCAGCTGGCAAAACCCGACTACACGACGTATACGCACCACACTCGGTCGTATACGACAACTTTCCCGCTAGCACCTGACGGAAGACTAGCCATTTCCAAACTCCCCGGGAGTATGGCGACTCCACGACTTCCTTCGTGGCGGACCCATCTCCCTCTCGTGAGACTAACCTCTCACTAACGGTCGGTAAAGAGAGCCGGCTACGCTACATCTCCGGGGCGGTAGGGTACATCAGCTTGTTGGGCCCATGATAGCAGCATGTAGTACGGTACGTTCAAACTTGTTCAACTAAGCCGACAACGGTACGGTCCTTGACCAGACACGGACGGGGCTACCACCTTGCAAGACCTCATCTCCGTCTTGCCCTTTCTCCTACGGGGCCCGTCCGGTCTCAACTTCATTAACACTCTCCTCATCTTAGTGTTAACACATCAACCCTTAAAGCCTCCATGCTTTAAGATTCCCTAAAACATCTACCGTTGCGACTATGAATTAAGCCTAGCTTCTATTGAGCTACCTGTACCGAGTATAATATAAACAAACGGAAACCTATCTCAATGCATCTAGGGTATCAACCATTCCCTAGCACCTAATGCACAAACATAACTTAACTATGTGATAAAATAAAATATTTAAAAACATAGGTAGGATGCACCGGAGCTTGCCTGGATGTGAGTCGGGGTTAGCTTCCTCGGCGTGTGGGTCGACTTCGAGATTCCCTTCGCCTACCTCGACCTCGGGTGGAACCTCGATCACCTCGGAACCTAGGTCGACCAACAATGCGTCGCGAATCACAACCATGCATGCATGAATGAATATGATATAATCATGCAATTGTTTGATTAATTATGTTCCACAACTAATGATAAATGATTAACTATGTTTAGTAATTAAAAACAATAATTAACAATTAATAATTCATCATATTTGTTAATTAACAATTTATAATTAAGCATGTTCATTACTCAATAATTAACAATGGATTATGTTCATTAATTAGTGCTTAGTCATGGTTATTACTTAATAATTAATCCTGTTCCTTAATTAATAATTAATTAAGTTCATTAGTTACTAATTACTTGGGTTCATTAGTTAATAACTAATCCCGTTTATTAATCAATGATTAATCATTACTTAAATGACATGTGATAATACATAGGATAATAAATTTGAGTCACATGATAATGTTTAAGTTTAATTTTGGACAAATAATTTTTCATAATTGCTTTCGATCCGTAGTATCTCCTTCATTTAATTAATTTCTTTTCTTAAATTAAACATCTAATTAGCATCAAATATTAGCTCCTATTAATCAAAGAATGTGATTAATTAATATCTATGAAATAAAAATGATCAAAAAGAATATTTTATTTCATAACTAGATAGATCTAATTTTTCTAAGTCTAACAAAATTGGTTTCATATTTTTCCGATTTTTATTGGATTTTATACGAATTTTCAAAATTTGAAATCTATTACGTGCCACACCGGGCCCATAGGGTTTGACCACACGGGATCCCGTGTAGCCACACGCGATCCTGCGCGCGTGGCCCGCGGTGTGGCACCACCGTGGCGATGAGCTTACGGCGGCGCGGCCACCGGAGATGGCCGGCGGTCCACCAAAGCTCGCCGCGGGACCTCCTACACCCTCTACGCGACCTGGCGGACTCGGTGGAGAAGACGAGCTCGCTCGAGCTCGGCCGGAAGCATGCCGGCGGCGAGGTGCGGCTCGGGCGAGAGGCTCCGGCACGGCCAAGGCTCGCCGTGGTTGCCCAAAAATTGGGGAAAAACTGCAGAGAGCTTCTACGGTACTTGAGCAAGCTCGTCGAGGTGTCCTAACAGCATGAGCATAGCCGGAGGGGGTGTCTCACCGTGAGAGTGGTGGCGGCGGCGGACCGAGCTCCGGGAAAACGACGATTACTTGGCTCCTTGCGGAATGATTTCGATGATGAGTGACCGGGATCATGGAGCAACTAGTTGCGCACCATCTAGAAGAAAAAGAACGTTGAATGGCTCACCGGAGGTGGTGAATTTGAGCTCGCGGTGACGGACGACGGTGAACTCCCGAAACGGAAGAACGGCCTCGCCTCGACGGAGTAGAGCTGCTCAAGTTGATTGAAGGGCTTGGGGAGCTTCGCAAGGTCTCTACGGAGCTCCGGCGGTGGTGGTTCGGACGGGGGAAGGTTGAGACGGCCTGCCGGCGGTGAACCGAGGGAGGCGGTTATGGCGATGGTCGGGGAGGGTAAATGAGAGAGAGGAAGGGAGGGATAAGCACGGCAGGGGGTCTTATCCCGCCGAGGAGGCGGTGAGGGAGGCGAGCGGCAGCGCTGCGCAGCGGCTGCGTGCTGCTCGCGTGTCGGCGCCGCCGGGAGGCGGTTCCACCGCGGGCGACGGTGAGACGCGGGAGAGAGAAAGAGAGGAAGAAGAGAGGCTGGCACCGGGCCGGGCCTGGCATTTTGCAAAAAGACCCCTAGGCTTTTGCATAATTAAAAACTAAGCTTCCCGTGCTCGAGAAAATTCCGCAAAAATTCAGGGGTGTAAATGAAAGTATTTTAGGCATTTTTCCTATTAAGTCCAGGTTAAGATTCCAACTTATTTTCGGATTAAAAATTCATAGATAATTTAACAAAAGAAGCTTTGTTTATTTCTTGTAAATATTTTTACAAGGCAAAATAATTTCAGGAAACTTTTATAATTCTTTATTTGTGATGTTTAATCAGTAGAAAATGTTAAACACATTATTTACTCTTATTTAAATTCTTTTAAGCGTTTCTTTTAACTTTAGTTAATTTGATATTTTATGTGCATTTCTTCTTGTGACATCCCATGTCACATAATAGCATGTAAGCAATGTCAAAACCTTAAGTGTAGGAATTGAGCACTAATTAAAGAAGTGGACACATGAAATCATGAATTAGAGTAATTAAAAAAATTAAAATTCAAATGTAGTTTAAACCCAACTAATAAAAACTCAATGACCCTCAACAAAAGTATGCTAATATTTTTTGCAGATCCTTGTAGAGGAGATCAATACATGATTTTAGGACATTTTTGTGTAATTTTTTTCATGGCACAAACCCCTAGAACAATTACCTAAAGGCGAGAAAAGTGTATTTGACCTCTGAATTTTTAATAAATTTTCAAGGCAGAATCTCAACTTTTGCCTATAACAAAAGTTGCTCATCATAATACACTGAACCACCACAAATTTTGGTTTCCAAAAATACCAAACGAATTAATTTCTATGGACAAAAACAGAATCAACACTCAATGGCAAAATTGTAAATAAGAGGGAACTTCCAGGAACAGACAATGGCACGGTGGCCGGGGCCACCGGCCGGCGGCAACTCGCCGCCGGCGCCCATGCCGCGTTAGGCGCCGCCCGTCCTCGCACGCCTGTGCAAGCTCCACGCGTCGTCCATCGCCCTCTCCCTTCGCACGGAAGCCGCCGACCGGGCCGTTGATGGCAGAGCCATTTTCCCTCCATGGCCGCCGCCCCTGCCTTTCCCATGCGCCGTCCCTCCCCGCGCCGCAGTCCCCGGTCCAGACCAGCCCCGCACCTCCTCTCGCGCGCCAAAACATCCGCCCTAACCCTAGAGACCTCCCTTGAGCACGTGCACCCCGTCCTGCGATTTCGCCTTTCTTCCTCCCCGCCACCGTCCGCCATTGACGCCGATTCATTTCGCACGGTGAGCCTTCACGCAATTCCTTTCGTCCATGGCTTGTGGTCTCCCTTGCGAACTCATCACTAGCTTCGCCCCCTTCCGGTGCAGCCGCTCGTCGGGAACGCCGTCAAGCCGCGTCGCCACCCGCGGCCGTGCTCCACCTCCACGACGACGCGCCGCCACGGTGAGCCTCCTAGGCCTTGGGGCTCCGCGGCGCATGTGCGGGATCTCCCTGGTCCTTACCAGCCCGCGCTCTCCTTCTATCTCGCCTCGACTCGCCGCCGGCGGCTCGCCACACAGCCGCGCCCGACGCACGCCACGCACGCCACGGCCGCACGGCCACGCTCCGGCACTTAGAAAAATTTCGATCGCACTGGCCAAGTTAAAACCGTGAACGTCAAGCGTTTTACAAATTGCCCGACTTTAAATTTACTCGTCGGATTTGAACGATTCAAAATGCGTTGAAAAGATTGTAACTTGTACTTTAACATGGAGTACATGAACACATATGGTTATATAGTAAAAATAAATTTTTGAGCAAGTTGAAGATGCTATCAGGACACGCTGCTTAACAAGATCGTATTTTAAAAATTGTGTAACTTCTATGTCCGACATCCAAATTTCAAGAGCAAAGGTTCATTGGAAAGTAGATGATGTATACTTTAACGTAGTAACATAATCCAAGCACTTTATGTGTAGAAAAATAAAGATACGAGTACTCTAAGGTGCCAATCTATTATGCTCGCGTGACAACTTGGCGTTTTTGAAATTCAATAACTTTTAAAATACAACCCCAAATAGAGCAAATCTACATTCGTTGTAATCCTTGAAGCACGTACTTTACATGACCCAACATGATTCACCTAAGTTCTATAGCCAAATTTTGAAGTATAAACGCCCTAAGATGGCATCGCAGTCAGCCTAACCCTCCAGACCTAGCCAAACAGAACGAATGAGATTTTGCTAAGCTCAAGATTACATTTTTCCTTTTCAGTTATAGCTAAAATAGAGCAAATCTACATTCGTTGTAATCCTTGAAGCACGTACTTTACATGACCCAACATGATTCACCTAAGTTCTATAGCCAAATTTTGAAGTATAAACGCCCTAAGATGGCATCGCAGATCAGCCTAACCCTCCGAGACCTAGCCAAACAGAACGAATGAGATTTTGCTAAGCTCAAGATTACATTTTTCCTTTTCAGTTATAGCTACAAATTTTCCACATCAACATAATACATTTAGGCATGTCATAATCATGTTTATATTTTGGGCAAGAACAGTCATCTATTATATATAAAGTATTGTATAAATTTCGCATAAATGGACAATTGTACTAAATATTTAGAAGAATAATGAGAGCTACACCCTAAGACGTGAGCATCAAGTTTTTGGCCTAATTAAGTAACGAATACAAGATTGGTAATGAACTATACCAGAAAATGTAATTAGATAATTTAATCCAAGATTGGGTCATATGATTATTAATGTATAACCCCAAGTGCTATACATCGTCATATGGCTACGCTTAGTCATATAAATACTTCATTCCACTCATATCAATAATGAAGCCTACCCTATTTTCTTGGTCTAAAAATCAGCATGCATAATTGTACTAAATAATGTAAGTTTATTATAATTAGAAGGTTGTCCCCATGAAATAAATCACACGTATCAACATCGTGACCATGTCATCTCGTTCCGTGAACATGTTTAATTTATGCAAACATTTCGTTGCATTATATTATTGAGAAAGTTCCATGAACTATATAGCATTGATTTCACCCATCGCTCATACACTGCATGTGCATTCATATAGGAACCCCAACCGGAGCTGAAGATCAAGGAGGCCACCAGCTTGAGTTGAGCGAGTTCGAGTGTGCTAACTGCGAACCTAACCGAGGCAAGCCCGGGAGCATAACCTATGTTTCTAAATTTTTATTTGTTTCATATACGTCTATGGATGTATTGTGCACTTACGTTCAGGAGTTGCTCGGAACTTAGTTGCATTAGATTCCTGTTCCCGTGGTTTTGGTTAGGTATAATCCTAATCGCTAGCTGCTATGCTTAATAATTTTATCGGTAGCAACACCGAGTGATTTGGAGATCACCCGGTCTAGGGATTAAATTTTGGTTTCCCTCACATGATTAAATTGGAGACCGTACGGGGAAGTGCATGTGTTGGAAAGCGGTGACAAGGTTGGCCCTTGTTCGCCATAGCCCCGTGCGTGTCGGTTAAGGACCGTTCGTTGTGACTCCGCGAGCAAGTTTTGAGTTGTGTACCAAGTGCATACCTTCGTATGGGAGTTGGTAAACTGATGTAACTTGAGAGCTGTAGTGTTGGACGGTAACTCCACCCTTTGTGCAAAGTGTTGGTCACGGTGGATGCACGGGTTTGTGAGTAGACGGAGGGTGTGTTATTACCCTTGGACCCGACGCTACTGTGGTTGCATGTGGAATGCACACTCGGAGGGTGGACCCGGCTCATATCTATGATAATCTTGTGAAAGGTAGCCATACGTGTTCTTAAATGATGCGTATGTCGTGCATTTGAGTTTCCCCTACAGGGTGTAAATCGATATATATCGCCGTCCCTCGCGGTGATGAGTACCACTTGTCTCGAGCAGATCACATCGTAGTAATAAAGTGAATATGGATATTATACTTGTTGATTTTGAAGTACTTAATTCTTGTACTGCAACCACATTTGCTAGTCTTGCTCATTAAATTTACGTTTATGTTTCAACCCTCTTAATATGGCTAAAACATGAAATTTTAGACTTAGCATAGGTGCTGTTTTCGGCTATTTCCAGCAAGCCCGATCAGCCCCCTGCATACTAGGAGTCGGTTTTAGAAACCATTTTTGTCGGGTAAGACTTGCGGAGTATATTAGATACTCGGGGCTTTGTTGTTAACATTTTTATGCAGGTGAGATTGTCGAGAAGAATGGGCACATCTACGGGCTGATGTGTTACATTTTAGGCAACTATCGTCGAGATTATCTTTACGCTTCCGCTCATTGTATATTAATGTATATTAAATCTGAATTTCGAACTCTAGGTATAATAATAACTTGAACTTCAGATATAAAATATGTAACTCATGTATCTAAACATGTATATGAAAATGGTGGGTGTATCCTTAACGTATGTGCAATGAACGTTCGCTTCGTCGAATGTCTCCCGATACGATCCTGTTCGACTATCCCTCTTGTCTTGCAAGGTAGGCGTGTCACACTTCTCACCATATTTAATAATTTCATAAATGAAATATGATGACATGCTCATGAATGCCATGAAATGCATTTTATTTCCGAGAGTTGTTACGAGAGGTGGCGAGAGAATTTCACCACGTGGCGCCGAGGTGGTAGTGCGGTGTAGGCAGCATGGCGGTGAGGTGGCAGCTTGCGTGGTAGGGAATATTCTAGGAATATTCCATTTCCTTTTCCTCGAATTTCTGAATTTCCATAATTCCTATATTTTTTGGAAATTAATATCTTTTTCTCGGAGCGTCGAGAAAAATATGCGGTCGATTGCGTTGGACTCGTAGCGACGTACTCTACGTGTTAGTGTAATTGTTAGCTACGTTCTAGTAGCATAATTTCTGTCATCTTGTTTCGTCTCCTATATTGCCTCGTTTTGTGTGCCTAACCCGTACGGCGCGATCCGTGGTTGACACAGGGTGTTGAGGAGTTCCCACCGGAGCAGCAGTTTAGGGAGTTTCCACCAGAGCAGCCGTACGAGTACCCCGACCTAGCGTAGGACCTATGTTTCCAAGGCAAGCCGCAATCCTGGATCAGTTTTGCTCCTACCTATTACTTGCATAATATAACTCATACATATGAACTGTTACATGCACTTGTAGTATTTCTATGCCATACCATGCTATCTTTGCCACTGTTCACCATAGGACGTTCTACTATTACTACTTGCATGCTTAGTGATGCTTAGGTGCTTAATTGAACCCCAAATGATTATTAAACATGTTTTTGTGTTAAATAAATTGTAGGTGTTTCTTAGGTGTCGTGTTTCTGTATTAGCAACCCGTTAGGTGATTTTGCGTGGGCGAGTGTGGATGATTAGGTGCTAGGGGACTTTTGGGGAGGCCCTATTTTGAGAGTGCCCGATGCGGGCACGAGTAGTGTATGAACTTTTGGCTATGGAGTTCTCGTGTGGTGATACTTGTTGTTGTTGAGACTGTGGTTTGAGAAGAGGGATTGGTGGCTCGCCCGGTAGCTTGAGGACCGGTTCTTGTGCGTATGCCTCTCTTGGCTTTACTAGCATACCACGTGACCCGTATGGGCGTGTGCTTGGATCGGGATGCTTAGCGGAGGACTAGTTGGCCCGCCGTAGTGTAGAGACAATGTTAGTGGGTTTTTGGAGCTTTATTTCAACCCATGAGTAGAAGATACCCTACTTGGCCGGTGGTAGGCCTTTCACACTTTCGGGACCCTTTTTCCGTGTTGTGGTTGGAGGATCCCAGCCCTGGAGGATATGGGCTCCACCGATCGATGCTTTGTTGATTGATCTTGTGAGTGTTTCGTGCTTAGGCCACGACGGTGGTCCTAGGTTATAGTACCTCTTCACATGGGTACGAAGCTTACTCTCTGCAGAGATATAATCTATACGTATAGTCTAGCCCAAGGATAAGGGCAATACCAAGAGAAATCCACTTGATTAGCATTTACTACTTCTCTCCTCCGATAGGTGTTTTACTTCCAGCTTCGAGTTGTGGTTCCAGTGGAGGTGTGCTGGACTTAAAACTTGACCCTTGCAGGATTGTGTTGTTTCCTGCAAGGCCACTTATAAAATTTGACTAATAATAAAACTTGGCACACATAAACTTCAGGAATAATTGCTTTAGGTGCTTAGCCCCTTGCCTATCCTTGAATTATCCAAGCATGCATACATTGTTGCTAGGTAGTTGTAGCTTGTTGAGTACTTTATGTACTCACGGCTTTCTCACTTTGTTTTTCAGACGCTGATACGAGAGAATTCTACCGAGCCGACTGATGTTACGGACGGAGAGGAGTGATGGTCTCGCCAATATAATCCGAGCAGGCGCTTACGTTTTCCCAGTTATTGGATGAGTCGGATGTCTAGGTTCCCCAATATAATCCGTAAATCGTTTTTCCATTTGCTGAGTAAATAGAGCAGAGCACTGTACTCATGGAGAGCAGGCGCTTACCACGCACGTGCTCTCCCCAAATCGATTTTTATTTTGCTCGGTCAGGTTGTGCTCCTCATTTTCCTGCACCAAATTGTTTTTAATTTCACTAAATAAATACTTCCGATACATGTACTCCAATTTATTCCCCAAACATGAGAGACATTTTCTTTGCAAGTACTGAATTATCTGCTCCATAATATTTTACTGTTCAGGATGCATAATTCTACAAGAATTGACACCACAACGTTTTTTTCCTCTCGTGTGTGAATGGATACTAGCAATTTTCTTTGTCTTTTGTTTTTATCTTTCAATTGAAAGATTCAAGCATTTCATTTATTAAGGATTACTAGCCTTCTAAATTTACAGATACAACACCAACCTATTCTGCTTACCTATTTTTGCAACAATTATATTTTGTTCCAAGATGTTGTTAGGTGAGAAGGCCTTACAGATGCAGGCAACTCTGAAATTAATTACTTTGAACAGCAGGCAAAAGGCATAGAGAATTGATCTCCGTCTCCCTAAAACCCCCTGACTAGCACCACTAGGTGAACATGGCCAGCCTCAGGTCCACCAAATTTAGTTCCCATACAGAAGCATACATTACACTCTGTCCAGCCGGCTTAGAGGAACCAAAAATGTGCAGCTTAGCGCTTCTGAACCCGTCCTAGATAATGTTGATGATTTTAGGCAAGCCATGAAGCAACATTCCTGTGCATGTGCTTCCAGTAGTGTGACCGAGATTAATTTAGGCAGAACTCCGGCTGAATCTGCCACTAGCAAGGTGAGAAGCAATGATGAAGTGTTTCCGATTTCATAATGTTATTGATTTTGGATGATAATTTTATTGATAGTATTGAATTCTTTTGGGTGCAGTATACAATCTGTTGTGATGCCACAGAATTTAAGCCTTTGATCAAAACTATGATAAATCAATGTTTTTTTCAGTTTAGGTATATTAGTGGCTTCTTATGTGATCCCCGCTCCGTAGCTCCAGATCTGCGAGGTGGCAGATCTCCAAATTCTGAGGTGGCATTGTCTATAACTTTTTTTTCATTTCTGGTTTATAGTTTTATATGGTGTGGAGTAGAGATGACATGTTATAATGCGTATTGCATTTGTACTTCTATTTCGAAATTGTTCTGTCCTCCTGTTTGAAGTATGTCGATTGCATATCAGTCTTGATTAAAATTGAGCCACTTTGAAAAGGTGAAACTGTCATTGGCCAGTAAAAGTATTGCTGACTAGAGTACCAATTGGAATAGTGTAAGACAATAAAAGTTTTGTTTTTAAAAATATATTTCTGTAAATTTACCCTTCATCTGAATGACCAAACACTAAAGATATGCCAGTACTTAATTAGCCAGGATTGTCAACTATTTAGTGCTACCTTTCTCCTGTTAGTCAATATTGAAATTGTCATGTTATTGTAAGACGTCTGCCATCTTTTACAACTGCTATTTATCACTGATTTGCTGAAACCAGTGGTGCCAAATAATTGTTGTTTCTGCCATGGAGATTCTTTTTGGTTCAGGATGCTGATGAATCGTGCCGATATGAGCTACAATTGTTGAGTCTTGTAGTTTGACTTTTTACCAATTTCAGGTATAAGGGAAGCTGGGCATGGCAAGATCAGCAAGGCTGTTTTGAGGATAGTTGTCAAACGTTTTAAATCTTCACCTATTTAATTATTTGATAGTCAGTTACTATTTGCCGGTATGAGCCTTGCTGTTTTGCAGGATGATTGGATGTTGTTTGGCATGCTATGCAGACCTGGGGGGATCTGGTTAAGATGAACAACAGTCTTGATAGTTACTAGTATAGGGTTATAAGAGCATCTCCAGCAAGGCCCTTACCTGAGCCCTTACTCTATAATTTAGGGTCTTAAAAAAATCAACTCCAGCGAGGGACCCTACTTGGTCCCTACTTTTTCATGCCCACTCAAACTGCATACCCAAGCCCCCATTCCCGGGGTCTTGCAACCTGGCTCTCATCCGTGGGCCCCACATTTTTTTACTTTTTCCTTTCCTTCTCTTCTTCTTCTTCTCTCTCTCTCTCCCTCCTCGCGTCCATCTACTCCTGCTCGGCTGGCCACCGCGCTGCGCCGCCTCCTCCTTTGTCCGGCCGGTCGGTCGCGCCCCTGCCCCCCCCTCCCCGATCTAGGAGAGTCGAGGCGGAGCTCGCCGTCACCGCGCCCGGAGCAGCGCGGGCGCATGCAAGGCTGTGCGGCGGCGGGCGGGCGCCGGCGTCGGCGCGTTCGGCCGGCCTCCTCACGGGCCACAACGCCAGGTCCTGCGTCGCCGGCCGCGTACGCCGCCTCCCCTCCTTCCGCGTGACCTCTCGGCCTCCGTCCTCCAGCGCTGCCTCTCGGCTGTCCTGCTCCACCGCGGGTCCGTCGTCGCCTGTCCTCCGGGACGGCTGTATGCGATCCACCGCGGGACGGCCCTGCTGCGCGCCGGGGCCAAGGGTGAGGTTGCGACACCCCCTCCTCCCACTCCGGCCGTGCGCAGAGCGTGTTGCTAGGTGAGATTGGCTCGGGGCAGCGGTGGCCAGGCGGAGGCGCAAGCGATGCAGCCGCCGGTCCTGAGTTCCGCCTGCCTGCGGTTCGGTCGAGGGTGAAGGGGATTGGAACTTCTTCTCACCGACAAGTGGGTCCGACAGAAGGAATAGGGGCTTGAATAATCTACTGCTGGAGTTGTAAGCAAATTTTAGACTCTTAATTTTGCAAGCCGGCTTGCAAATAGAAAAATAGGAGCCTCATTTGAGGTCCATTGCTGGAGATGCTCTAAGGAAACGAAATGAACAAGCTCTGGTGCTTTTGTAACTAGGATGTAGTGCTCATTGTAACTTGGAACGTGCATTTATCTTTTTTAGTACTTATGTGGCAATAAATACTTGAAGCAGTTGGCCCCTGAAATGTACATTTTGAATGAATCTTGGCTACAAACATGACTTAACTCTGAATATGTGCACTTACTAATTCGATCGTAACATTTAATCGTGTGAGTCATTATTGTTGTTAACCGTGGTATTGAAAAGATGTAAAACTCAAATTTGACAAAGGGGATTACAACTAAGGGGGTGTTCGTTTCCTCTAGGGACTGAAGTTTAGCTCCTAAAATTTGGGCTAAACATTAGCACCTCTTGGAGAGCTAAAGTTTTGCCTCCTTTTAGCCATTCTTTCTCTCTAGAGCTAAAGATTAGTCCAAACTTTAGCCCTTCCGTTCGTTTCCTAGAGCTAAAGTTTAGTCTAAAGTTTAGTTTTAACCCTTTAGCCCATGGAAACGAACACCCCCTAAATGATAGACCGTGTTTTTTATTTTCCAACCTGTACCAATGAGAACTATGATGTGATGAAAATAGTTATGTATATCATCTATCAGTACTATGAACCTCACAACAGTTTATTAGCTCAAACAGTCATTTTACTGTGGTCCATAACCATATAATTGATGGCTTCCCAGGAAGAATGGGATCAATAGAGATGGATTATTTCTTGATTAACTAAAATCCTCTGTACTGCCCAGGTGATGCGTCTCCCCAACAGATTAAGAAAATAAAATAAATTGATTTAGCCATCGACCTCGCATGTTTATCAGTTCAGGTGGAGCAGCCATTGAACAGAAACCAAACGAAGCGGTACTCCCTGATTGCTCAATGATTAAAGGACCTTTGTATGCCCAAATGCATCAGAGACGACGAAGCGCAGATGGACGTAAGGCGGTGCACAATTCCGAACGGAATGCCAAGGACCATGTTGATGGTAAGCTAGAAAAATACGGCTCGATTCGAATGGCCAAATGATCTGTACTGCTCTGTTTTCGCTACCATGGAACGACGACAGTGGGCCTGTGGGACGGAATATTTGGCATCAATGAGAGATTATTGCTGGAGGAGGCACGATCGATCTTCCATTTGTGTTGTTTGCTCTGTTGTTGTAGCTTAGCTGGTGCCCGGCTCTGGAACTACGTTCCTGTTGGATTGAGTTGAAGGATCTGTTGGTGTAGGTTGCAAAGAGACGATGGCAACCCCGACGCTGAAGTTGTTGACGGGATGTGGGAAGCAGTGAAGGAGGTAGAAGCATAGTGGCCTGCGTAGGTAACGTGCTCCCGTTACCGGTGCCTTCTCGATTAGCATCCGTTGTTTTGGGTGTTGCCATATCCGTCCTGTCCATTGATGGCATCGACATGGGTTCTTCTGGTTGTGTGTTGTGGACGACAGAAGAATTGCCTTGCGACGCCAGAATCTGAACTCCCATCGATTGGAGCGTAGACGCGCGTGACCGTGGGGAGAGAAAAGGCTTGGTCCACGGAAAAAAAAGGATCGGGGCTTTGCTCGGGGAAAAGCAGTCCGCCTGCCTCTGGAAGTTGGTTTATGAGTGTCCGGCTCACGCATTCTGCGTCGTGGGCTCGATCGTCCGATCTGGCTACAAACTTCGCTGTTTTGTAGCCAGCCATATATATTCACAAGTACAAGTATCGGCTACAAAATCAGTACAAATTCTGCCCAAAACATGTACTACTCAACAGGTTTATGAACACTTGATCAATAGGCATGTGAATCAATAAGCTAAACATCAGAAGAATGGTGCTCATCCTAGTAGCTCCTACTGGACCACAGAACAAGCTTACCATTCAAGTCAGTCTACAAGCTATCATCTTGTACTCAACTAATCAACAATTTTTCACTACCAATATAATTCTTCTCCGCAGCTCTGTGAAGAAGCAAGTAAAAGTAAGAATAAGTTGGACATGAGAATCAACATAATACATTTGATGGTTACAAAATCTATAGCCGGCTATAGAATAGTTTATTTTGTAGCCAGGCTATTTGGCCGAAACAACCAACCAGAAGCTGGTCCATGAGGCAAAGCCATAGAACGAGCCCTGCACCCTCACGGCTCTCCAACCGCGTGGCTCGTAATTAGCCTGAATACGTTTAGGAAAGAAGCCAAGCCAATTCTCCGCTGCGCTAATGAAGCAGCAATTACGATCAGTGCTGAAAGGGAAACGGAAACACTGCATTTACGAGCCTTAAACACAGCCCGGCATCGCGAGGAAATATTTTCTCTCAGCATCTTGCAGTCCGTTCCTGGTATTTCTCATTGCTGCTCATCACCGTGAGTAGTAAAAGTTGAGCGCCGGTGTCTGCGGAGACGAGGTCACGGGTGCCGGCAACAATTCACAACTCCGGCCGGCATGGATGTCGTAAATAATGTGACAGCATTCTCTGTGGCTTCGGTGTCAGGAACATGCTGTACGACGCCATTGGAGCAAGTCGTAATTCCGGCTCCGACTCCTCTTCCGCAAGCACCGATTGAGATTCCAGTGTCCGCCCCAACAACGTCCGTGGCGTCATCCACCACTCTGCCAACAGAGACACCTCCCCGACCTGTGTCACCGGCAACCATGCTAACACCTGATCCTGAAGAGATTTACTTGCACGTAAGTTCTTTGACCATGTGAGTTGCAATTTTTTAGTCTAGGAAACCTGCACAACTTTATTTTACTATTTCTGAAGGCTGTTATAGGGTGTCAAATTCAGTAGCTGTAGTTTGCACCTATGAATTTTCTGTCTTTTTGCTTTGGACGGCATATGCCCTGATAAAGTAGTGAAATTTGCCTCATTCAGGATCCCCTATTGCCTCATTCAATTGTGCCAAATGAGGAAATACGTTTTGCTACTAGTGATGAAGCCTATGATTTCTATTGTGACTATGCATCGAAGGCTGGATTTAGTGTGCGCATAACCAAGACCAGGGACTCAGTGCTGGAGTTGTCCTGCAAAAAACAAGGAAAATGGGAGTTCTACAAGCCTGGTCAGGACAGAGTACGTGAGAAGATGTCAATGAGGTGCGCGTGCAAGGCATTTGTGAAGGTTAAATGGAACAAGAAGAAGGATTATTGGTTTTTTGAAAGGATCAGGATGGAGCACAACCATCCACTGCACCCTTCGCCGACTCAGACTCAATTCATGCATGCCCACAAGAACAAGGACCCGGTAATGATGGAATTTGTTGATCAACTGTATCGTGCAAACGTTAATCACTGTTCTACAGTAAATATGTTGTCGGAAATACATGGTGGCAGACAGAACCTACCATTCACTGAGATGGACTTGAAAAACAGGTAATCCTTTATGTTTACGACAGCAGATTTTCTTCCTCTGTTTGTATGATTTTAGAGTGGGTTGTAACCGAATTACTATATTTTGCAGGAGAGCCGCAGCTGCAAGGGCAGAGCGAGAGAATGATATCCCAAAGCTGCTTGAATTCTTCAAGGAGATGAAGGCCCATAATGAGTATTTCTACCATGAGGTTCAGGTTGATGATAAGAATGTGATAAAGAACGTATTCTGGAGTCATGCAAGCCAGCGGGCAGAGTATGTTGATTTTGGTGACGTTATTACGTTCGACACGACTTATCGAACAAATATGTATAACATGCCTCTAGCCATGTTTGTTGGTTCAAACCATCAGCTACAGAATGTAGTGTTTGGGCAAGCACTGTTGCAGGATGAGAGAGCAAACACATTTGAGTGGCTCTTTAAAGCTTTTCAAACTTGCATGTTTGGGAGGGACCCCAGATTGATACTTACTGGTGAGATTTGGGATAAATCTTAGCAGTATTTCGTATTATTCAAATCAAATGAATCACTGATAAGATTTCCTATTACTATAATGTGATGCAGATCAAGATAGCTCAATGGCAGCTGCGATTCCTAGGGTGTTTAAAAAGACAAAGCATAGGCTATGCCGTTGGCATATGCTTAAGAAGTACAGAGACGAACTAAGGAAGCTGTATGATGATCATGATGGTCTGAAGGTAAAATTGTTGACTGTAATCAATCACCCGCTAACAATAGCAGAGTTTGAGGCGGCATGGAGAGAGCTGGAGAATGAGTATGGAATCAAAGATAATGAAGCTATAAAGGGACTATGGAAGTATAGAGATATGTGGGTTGCAGCATACTTCAAGCACCTGTATTGTGGGAGAATGACTTCAACACAAAGAAGTGAGAGCGTGAACAAGATGGTAAAAGACAGAGGTTTCATGGATCATATGACATGCATGAGTAAATTTGCACGCAAGATGCTTGAAGTCATACAACACACAAATCATACCTCAGCTGGAGAAACCCATTGGTCACAGGTAAGCTCTGTATAGTTGATGATACCAAATGCCTTTCACTAGAATTGTTAATGTGGGGTTCACCTTTCTATTTTGTAACCGGTGCAGGTAGAGAACATCAGGGCGACCTTGCAACCATTTGACAAGCATTTGAACCGTGTGTACAAAAGGGCAGTGTACAAAAAGTACAGGGAGGATTATATGGCAAGTACCGCATTCCGTATCGATGCTGACCCGGAAAGGGAAGACACATACCTGGTGACTCACACAAATGAATCCAAGAGTTATGCATGGCTCCAACATTCGTTCAGAGTGTATGCCAATGTGGGAGCTGGTAAATACACGTGTGAGTGCCGGACATGGGAGCACACTGGTATGTGCGAAGAATTATTAAAGAATGATTTTTTATGTGCCCGATGTTCTCAGTAAACTATTGTTGATGTATATTGATCTGTTAACAACAGGTCTTTTCTGCCGTCATCTTTTGAAAGCCTTCACATACCTCCAAATTACCAACATACCATCCGACTACATTCTGAAGAGGTATACTAGGGACGCCAGGTCCGTTCCAATGTGGGACAAACATGACATAGTGACAGTTGGCCCAAATTGCAGCACAGAACAATGGAGAACATCGAAGCTATTGAACCTTGCAATGGCTGCCGTCAGGGCTTGCAAAAAATCAAGTGTGGGATTTGAGACAGGCTGTGAAAAGCTGATTGCATTAACAGAGTTGGCAGCAACTATACCAGATGATATTGGCCCTTCAGCTGCTGGAAACCCAAGGAATGAAGATAATGTAGCCAGGGAAGGTTCAGTTCGGCCATTGGCACCTCTAGTTGACAATGAAATAGAAATATCTGTAACTGCTCCAAGGAAGGCTCAGACCAAGGGCAGTAGAAAGAGAACAGGGGCGGCAATCGATATAGGTGACGGATCCATGAGGGCAACCGGTGGAGTGCGAACTTGTAGCTCCTGTAATTTGAAGGGGCACTATTCGACAACATGTGCTTTGAACCCAGAAAATGCAGGAAGAGGCCGCTGCAGTGGTAGGGGACGACGTGGGATGATGGGTGGAAGAAGGGGAGACCACGCACCGTAAGGAAATTACAAAAGGAGTTTGACTATGCTGCAGGAGATGAACATGATGATCCAGATGGTGCAGATATGGATTTGGAATAAAAGCAAAGAGATGAAGGGCATAAGATAATTTACTAATTTTGTTGTACTTAGCCAACACTATTGGGTTTTAGGTACACTTTTATGTAATAAATAGAGACTGAATGCTTGAGACAGCGAAATACTTGTGCACATGTCGCCTATTTTTTTATCACTGCTATGTTTCTTGCGGAGGATTGCCAGTTTTTGTTCAGGTTATTACTACTATGAATTTCTGGTAGGGTTGACACCAATCAATAGTACTAAACTATTGTTAAGGTCACATGACTAGAATGTGTCGTATGGAACAGTGTTACAAACAACAAGGATCATCTATTTGTACATGTTGGCTATAATATGAAGTAAAATTGTGAGACCTCATAGATTGTTAGTATATTCATTGACAGTGTAGAATTCCTTGGGCAAAAAATTCCCTTGTGGAACAAGACAGATTTGGGAACCTGTATTTACTATAAAAGGATACTAAATCTACGATGAGTTGTTGGTTGTTACTGTGAATATGATTTTACATGTACTTGGGTACCACAATGCTTGAGACACTCCTGGCCGCATTCATGTCCCCCAGTCGCGCCGTCGTCCATGTCCCCTGGCCGCATTCATCCTCGTCACCTCTTGAGCATGAGCCCTTCCTAGGTGTGATTCTTTGACTTCGGACCTCCTCCGTGCTTGTACGGTTGTGATTCCCTTGGAGCTCCTCTCTCTATGGACCCTAGACCCTTTAGTGCCTACCAACGACCTCCTCCCTCCCCGCCCTCCTCCAGCCATTGAGATCTCCAGGCAACAAGCACAACCAAATCCAACTTGTGTGGTCAGGAAACGCGCAGATCTTCTTATGCCTTTCTCCAAACAAGCTTAAGGGAACCTTCTCACACCTCTGCAAAAAAAAATTATTGATGCAATTAATCACTTCTGGTTGGTCGATTTACTATGTTATTGGAGAAAAAAAGTTAGTCCATATGCTTTATTTGAGGATGCCAGAATGACTGAATTTATGCTAGTTTCATGTTTAGAATTGCTAAATCTTGTATTGCTATAGTATTAATAATTACTGAATCTAGACATGTAAAATTACTTGTTCTGGACATAAGGATTTGTTGGAATCATGGAATTTCTGTACGTGGAGCTCCCCTACTGCAATTTGTCCTCGGCAGCGAGTAGCTTCCCCTGTGCGCCGCTGCTCCTCACCGACGAGGACCATAAGAACTGCATGTCACTGCAAGCTACCATGTGAAAAATTACTGAGTAAGTTAGTTCAATGGTTTTATTTTTTTATAGGAATTTTTCTCATAAATTCCTAGATGGACTTGAAAAGTATTAAAGTGGGGTAGTTTAGTCTTTAATGGTACCGAATACTTGATGCCTTATAGAAAAAAAAATTGGTGTGTTAATTTGCTTGAGGCTCTCATATTTATTGGAATTACTGAATCTCTATACCTAATGTATCTAATTTACTGTGACATGCATGGACTTGCTTTGTTGTGGAAAACAATAGGTGTCCTCTCAATGATTCCAAGACATGCAATTTGTAGCATCTCATGATAGAGATTTGTTAGTTTTTAGGATGCCTCCATATGTAAACAACTTTATGTACAATAGTTTTACCATCTCGTGTAATGCTTGGCAGCTCTGTGATCCTTTGTATGTTTTTTCTCCTTTTGCAGAGTGCCAAATCAGCTTCCAAAAAGATGGTGATGCATCAATAATAAAGACAAGCTCTTTTGGTAGCAGTTTAATGGAGCCTCCAGTACCTATCCATGTTTGGAATAGGATGGGGACTATTACTACTGAGGAAAAATTTTAGATCCATTTTCTTTTGGTAAAAGAAGGCAGCTCGGCTGCTACTCCAATCATAGATAAGGAAAATGATAGTCCGTTTGTCCAGAGGCACCTTTTTTCTTCCAATCTTGAGTTTTTCCACTCTAGAGATAGGAGAGACATTGCAAGGTAGTTTCGATTGTTGGGCTACGGATATTTGATACTGAAGCGGTCTGGATTGGGCAGTATTCGGAGGAATTGACAATATATCTTGAATTTTCTTTTTCTGTTTTGCAAGCTTGTGGAGGAGGAATAATCACTCACTACATGATTTGTACATTGAGATGTGGCTTTATATGTGTTCTCAAGTGAGCATAGGCATAATCCATCTCAAAATTACTGAATGAGTGAAATAAAAAAAATTACCGAATGAGTGTATAATGAATTACTGAAGACAACTAAAGGTTTTGGCCATGTACGTCTCAAAATTACTGGATGGTTGGAATAAAAAAATTACTGAATGAGTGTGGAATGAATTACTGAAGACAACTAATGGTTTTGGCCATGGATGTCTCAAAATTACTGGATGGTTGGAATAAAAAATTACTGAATGAGTGTGGAATGAGTTACTGAATACAACTAAGTCTCAAAATTATTGAATGATTGGAATATAAAATTATTCAGTAATAATTACTGACTAAGAAAAAATCATCTGTCTAATAAAAGAAGAAAAATTACTGAATAATTTGAAACTATTAATTACTGAATAATGAAACTATTAATTACTGAATAATGAAACTATTAAAGCTACAAAATTACTAAAGGAGAGACAACAAAGAAGATCAAGAGTAGAGACTAGTAGAAGAATTAATGAATAATGAAAAAATATTGAAGTTGCAAAATTACTTTTTGAGATAGCAATTACTAGGAAATAAAATTATTGAATGCTAATGCCAATGATAACATTCATGAGAATTATTGACATACGTTTACTGGCTGTAAAACAAGAAATATTACTGGCCATCTTTAGTTATGAGAATTACTATCATATGTTTACTAGTGATATGCAATGATGCATAAAATTACTGACTATTTAGTTGTGAGAATTATTGACATACATTTAGTGGTACTATCAAAATACTATATAATTCACTAGACATCATGTGCATGTCATATTACTATATGAATTTGCCAGCAAGGGACAACATAAATAGTGGGAGAAGAATTACTGAGTGTCAAAAAAATAGTGAGCACAACACAAAGATTACTGATCCTAAATCTAATAAAAAATACATGATACAATTACTGAGCATTACAGTACAATTACTGACCCCAAATAAAAATTACTGGGCATTACACTACAATTATTGAGCATCAAATTTACTGGTCAAGCTTCTTCAAAATGCAAAACAAAGTGCAAATCTACTAAGGGCACATGACAATTCAGAATGTGATGAAACAAATAATTGATGCAATTCGGATCAAAACAAAATCAACATAGACAATCATCAATACAAAAAATTACCGAGGTACCTCTCAAAATTACTGAAGCTTCAAAATTACAGAGGCAAATTGGATAAAAACCCAAGAAACATAGACAACAATCGATACAAAATTTACTGAGGCAGCTAACAAAATTACTGAAACATCAAAATTACTGAAGTTACCCAACATTCTGCAGCATCCAAACATGAAAATGCGTACATAGCAACAAAAGACATATTCTACAAAGGACATAACCCTACAGATTTTGAAGAACAAATTTACAAATAACTAGATTACACAGCACAAAATATTTTTATAGGTAGTACATGACAATTTTTTTTAAAAGGCATCTATTACAAAGATACATAACCCTACAGAATTCCAAGTACACATGTACATTTCAACGAGATGATATGACATAATTTTTTTTCTATAGCTATACATGACACAAAGATTTCTGAATGTCATCTTGTACATAAACACATGACAAAAATTTTCTATAGGTAATACATGACAAAATTTATTTTAAAGACATCTTTTACAAAGGCACATAACCCTACAGATTTTCAAGTACACATGTACATTCAACAGATGATATGACACAAAAAAATTTCTATAGCTATACATGACACAACAATTTCTAAATGTCATCTTGAATATAGACTTATGATAAAATTTCTCTCTAGGTAATACATGAAAAAAATATTTTAAAGGTAATCTTCTACAAAGTCTTGTACATATTCAGTTATGATGATACATGCAAACATACTTTGGATTCACCACATGCATACCGTTGCAAGAATAACCATTCCGTAAATATCATCGTTGTGAACAGATTAATAAAAGTGGTTAATTCACAAAAATGCCAGCAAACAAAGGAGGCCGAGATGGTAGTACATCTCACACCCGACTCACAAGATTTGACGAGACCCGGAGGTGCAACAATGTTTTTTCTCGAATTTTTTGTTACAAAATCGAGCACTTACCTTTCGTGAAATGGACGAGTAAGACATGGAGCATACACCCAATCAATTACAGACATGGTGGTCATGGCTCATGAATTTATGGTGCCAGAAGAGCTAGCAAGTACGTGGTAGTGTAAAACCATTGATGGTAATTCTCCAATGTACAGATTATAAAAGCATGAATGAAAAAGAAAGTAGAAAAATTGTTCGACCTTTTTTATTCAGATCTCGGATGATAGCATTGTAGTAAATACAAATTACTGAAGGTTGCACCTTCTTTTGTTCTAATTTTAGTAAAATCTAGAGTTTTGTTGGCAACCTTTTTATCCTTTCCCTTCTTCAAACTTCCGGTTAGCCTCAGTCAAATTAGTCGCTGATAAAGCAAAATAAATTCATATATTTAGCACAAACTGAGATACTACTATATCTTCCATGTGGGATGACACAAACATTACTGAAGGTATAATTTAAACGACGGACACGCATATAAGAAATTATTATAACCAACTGTGTCCGTAGCTGACAAGTACAACAAGGTTGTCGGTAAACTAGATTTCATTTCAACACCATGATGTACACATATTTTTGTTTACAATGTGGACAAACAACTATCTATACATGAAGCTGAAACATTCAGCATGTCAACAAGTTCTATGGACATTGCCATGTCTCCTAGAAATACCATGTTTTCTTCAAATCTACTACAAGAGAGCCATTTATTTCCATCGATAAGGAAAAAAAAGCCTTCCATTGTCTGCAATAAGGATCATCCATCCCAGGAAAGCCTGAGAAGCCGAGCACAACACAAAATTCACTACATATGAGTAGCAGCAGGTCATGTAGAAGTATAGGGTCCAATCATATTTTTGCCCACCTTCAAAGCCTGTGATCTACTACAGAAGTGTTAGAACATTTTAACAAATGAAGAATAATATCAAAAGAGGAAGCTCATTATCAAAATAGAAATTGTTAAATATATATCAGCAATTGTTAACAAAATAGAATACCACATTATCTAGCTAGAGTTCTAGTTTCAGGCCAGTCAACTAACTAATCACACAAACTCATTAATAAAAGGAGTCCTAACATATAATTACTGAGTTCAAGGAGTACAAGCTTTAGTTATAATTTGAAGCGACAAAATCACTCGAGCATGCATGAAAAGAAAGGCCCTATCTCATAATTACTATTTCCTCAAAAACACTCAAAATTACTGAACCTATAAACACACAAATTCATTAACAAAAGGAGTCCACTTAGAGTTACTGATACAAGCTTTAGTTATAGTTTGAAGCGACAAAATAACTCGAGCATGCATGAAAAGAAAGGTCCTATCTCATAATTACTATTTCCTTAAAAACACTCAAAATTACTGAACCTATAAACACACAAATTCATTAACAAAAGGAGTCCACTTAGAGTTACTGAGTTCAAGGAACATAAGCTTTAGTTATAATTTGAAGCAATAAAATCACTCAAGCATGCATGAAAAGAAAGGTCCTAACTCCTAATTACTGAATATATATAAAATTATTGAACCAATAAAAAGAAGAATTACTGCCACTTTGTAGCACCGCATAGAATCTGGGGACATAGCAAACCAATACAGGATTTGTAGAAAAATAGTCCCAAACCTACAGCAAGTGGTCCTTTGGATCCCATTCACCAGTTATCTTCCCGTATATCTAGTATGTGTTACATAAAATGCAAAAATAAAAGTAAAGTTAGAATCCAAGTCATTGCAAATATTCACTGCACAATGAGGTCGACTACAAAAATCACATTTTATTTCCATGTCCTCTAAAAATTACAAAATGAAACTAAAATGGTAGACAATAATGTAAGTTGCATGATACTTAGTCTTGGATAAAACCAGCTACCCACAACCTTTGGGATGATAAATCGTAGAAGATTAAAATTGAACAATAAAACTTTTAAATGTTACAAAATTATTGAGCAAGGTAGTAAGACAAATAGTAAATAGTGAAATTCTTAAATCTTACATAATTACTGAGTAACACAAAAATGAATTACTGAGTAATTATGAACTTTTGAAGCCCACAAAATTACAGAGTAAGGTTCCATGAGAATTACTAATTACTAAATAATTAAACTACTGAATGTTGTAAAATTTTGAGCAATATATTCTAAAAAAATTACTGCAGAATAGCCCGATTGAAGGAGAGACACACCTTTTCGAGACCTGAACACTATGGCTGGAAGGGAGGTGATTTAATGAAAGTAATTTTGGAATTGAGATTGAAGGCAGCCTTCCGCTGATTTCTCAATGTTATTTTATATGATGGCACTAGCAACCACTGCTAAAGGATGCATAGCTTACTCTGATTGATTTTTGTTGTACAAAGTTTAATATATGTAATTATCATTCAGAAGGAAAAATTGAATGATGTGGACTGTAACCTCGAAGTTTATATGATTATGTAACCAATCATTATGAAGGCAACACAAATTAAAGAATACAAGAAGCACAAAATGTGGTACATTTTCCTCATAATTACTGAATAAATAAACAAAAACAATTGTGGATCAATTTCACAAATAGTTGAAGCTTACAAAATTACCGAGCCAGTAGCAGTAGAATTATTGTATAAATGTAAACAATAGAAGCATACCAGTACTGAGTGTAGTAATAGAATTACTAAGTTCAAAGTGAAATATTCAATAATTTGCTGCAATTACAACATTAGGCTAGTACGAAAGAGCAAAGCATCAAAATAAAATTATTTATCAATTATAAAATGTTGAAGCTTAGAAAATTACTTAGTGTCACAGGGGAAGAATTACCGATCAATTATAAATTGTTGAATCAGAAAATTAGTGAAGCAGATTCGGCAAAGATGGCAAAGAGTTAAGTCTAGCAGAAAATTACTGAATAATGACAAATTATTGAAGCTTGCAAAATTACTATGTAAGATAGCAAAAGAATTACTGAATATAATTGAACGATTGAAACTTACATAATTACTGAGTAAGATAGCATGAGAATTACTGACTCAGCATTAAAATTACTGACTCATAATTACTAAACCACTCAGCAATAAAATGATTGACCGAAAGTGAAGGCAACCAAAGTCTGAAACTTGATTGTTGACATAGCATGATTCAGTCAAATTACTAAATTAGGAAAACCAAATACAAAATGAGAAATATTTGTAGTGTCTAACAAAAATAGGATGCAAGTACAAAGGTCAATGGCTCACAGGCCCACTCCTCACTGCACAACCTCTCCAATCATAGAGGAAATTAATCAGCAACACATCACTGTAACTCAAAGTTCAGCAATTGTGGAGAAGTAGTCGTAATTGATTTTACCTTCCATCAATCAAATTATCCATAGAAACCACTACAACATGCAGAAATGAGGACAATCAAAGAGATGCATACAATATAGGCTCATGAACGTCGTAGGAGCTCAAGTGCAGAAACAACAGTTTATTCTCACCATCCCAGAGCACTCAGATGAGCCTGGATGGTTGGAGCCGCTCGTACACCATAAGTTGGCTAACGAACGAACCAAAATCAAATCAGCAATCCCTTCCAAATTACGAAGTAAAAATAATGAAAGATCATTTCAGATAAATCACTGAGCATCATGACATTGCACAAAACATTATGGTATTTTAGGATCCTAGTGCAATCACAAAAATTACTGAGGTTGGAGAGAAAAATGAAATTGTTGGTAAGCTTCATCATGATAACATTGTAGAAAAATTACTGAGCATCCAAAAAAATGAAACTATTACTGGTTGGCTTCATTAGTGCAAATACAAAATTACTACACATAGGAGTTTATCAAAGAAGAAGAAAACAATAATGAGCATAACAGGGTGAAAAAATACTGAGAATGCAGATGAAAAAAATATTGAGCATAACACGGTGAATCCACTAGCATCACAAGTGCAAAAGTAGAAGTTATTGAGCATTGCACAACAATTACTGAGCATACCGAGAAAAAGTGAAATTATTGTTGGACAACTTTATTAGTGGGAACATAAAGTTACTGGAGGTATCATTTTAGCAAAAACTTGAACAATTACCGAGGGCACATGAAAATTCAGAATAGGATGCAACAATTATTGAACACCTAGTATGATCAAAATTACGATTCATAACGGAATTCACAAAATTACTGAAAATAGAGTTGATAGTAACAAGGGATTTTTGCATCAAAAATACGCCCTATAAAAATTTAGTGAGGGTATGAGTTTAGCAAAAGATGTTTATTGAGGGCACATGAAAAATCAGAATATGATGTGCCAATTACTGAACAACTCAGGAGAGGTTGCACAAAATTACTAAAGATACAGTTGATAGTAGCAAGAAGTTTCTGCATTCAAGTAAAACCTACTATTTTCAATTCTAGGCCGTAGACCTGCATCAAAATATATGCTACAAGATACATGCTCCATTCTGATTTCACATATAAAATGGACAGAAAAGTGCCACGTGAACGTGCCTTTCTATCATTTGATTTGATTTGATGCTTGTTTTCTCTATGGCTACAAACCAGCTGGTGTCATTCCTCGACTTTCCAAAGTTTCCAAGCCTTTTAGAAGACAAGATTCTTTTGTCAGGCTAAGAAAACTCCAAGAGAAATGTATAAATAAGCGAACATGCAATCTGAGAGTTACTTCTACTTACATATAAAAAATAAGATTATATGGTTTTCCATCAGACGGAAAAACTACAATATGTTTTCAAATTTTATTTTAAACGCATCTTCTATAAAGGCACATAACCCTACAGATTTTAAAAAACAAATATACAAATAACCAGATCATACATCACAAAATTTTTCTATAGGTAATACATGACAAAATTTATTTTAAACGCGTCTTCTACAAAGGCACATAACCCTATAGATTTTCAAAAACAAATATACAAATAACCAGATCATATATCATAAAATTTATCTATAGCTAATGCATGACAAATATTATTTTAAAGGCATCTTCTACAAAAATACATAACCCTACAGATTTTCAAATACAAATATACAAATAACCAGATCATATATCACAAATTATTGAGCAAGGTAGTAAGAGAAATAATGAATAGCTAAATTAAATTACCGAGTAAAGTAGCAGAATAATTACAAAATATTCAACTATTATCAAAGCTATAAAATTACTGGAGCAGAGACGACAAAGAAAACCAAGAGTTGAGTCTAGCAGAAGAATTAATGAATAATGACAAATTATTGAAGCTTCCAAAATTAATGTTAGATAGCAAGAGAATTACTGAATAATTGAACGATTGAAGCTTAAATTACCGAGTAAGATATCAAGTAAATTACTGTATAATTACAAAATTACTGAAGCATCAAATGATCAAGAGGAAAAAGAGGATGGGCAGTTGGCATCCAGTGGGTTAGTTTTTTAGGGGTTTGTGGCAAGGAACTACCAGGGCAAAATGCTGATAGCAGTGGTTCAACCTGGGTATTTTGGTCTAAAGTGAAGCTAACCAGGACATAAAACACTATATCTAAAAAAACAATGGAGCTCTCAGAGGGGCAAACGACCTTTCGTCTGCAATAATTGAAGGGCATCATATCCCTGCAATCCTTCCCAATGCATGGAGAAAACTCCCAAAAATAAAATACAACACCAATTCAAATCATGGGATGCTAGAATAGGTATCTGAGTGGTCACCACTTAAGCACAACAATGTTTCCCCACTCAGATGAAGCAATTTGCGTACAGACGTGAGGTCCTATGCACCTCTGCTCATGAGCAACCTGCTAAACCAACCATAAGTGCCACATCCAACAAAAATCCCTCTCAAACCAAATGGCATTGTATGAATCATCAATTGAACCATGAGCAAACGCTCAAATCAGACCACAAATCCACCATAAAAAACGGAATGGATTGATAAACAAAATTATTGGAAGTGATCCGATTTGTATGAAAGGGCGAATAAAATAAATAGAAAAAATCTAACCCATAATTTTAAATTACATCTAAGAATTACTGAGCAACATGAATTATTGGTAACCGATAGAAATTACTGAGTCATGGATTATTGGTAACTGAAAACAATTACTGAGCAGTATGAATTTACTACATCCAGGGAAGTCATTACTGAGCAGTATGAATTTTTGGTAATTGAAAATAATTACTCAGCAGTATGAATTTACTACAACATAGGGAAGGTATTACTCTTACTAAGCAGTATGAATTATTGGTAACTGAAGGAAAATTACTTCTAGAGTACATCTAAAAATTACTGGTTCGATAACACAAAAAGTACTGCTGCTAAAAAAAACACACATATATACCTCATCTGAACTAGCCATCATTACAAAACAAAATTCAGGTGTGCAGTTCAAACAGTAGGGAAGGAAATTACCTTATGGGAGTGTTGATATCTCGTGCAATGAAATTGGTAGTGGAATAAAGCAATCCAAGTAATTGTTGCATCATTCGCAACGCAAAAAATTACTGAAGTACTACAAGGGTGTGGATGTGAAAAATCTGCTCGCAAAACAAAGCTCAGATATCAGATCAAATTAGAAAAGTATAATTTCTTGCAATGCGACGTTTTACACCAAATGTTATTTTCATCAAAGAATAGATTGCAACTAGTAACGGGCTAATCACATAAATCACATAGAAATTCAGAAACATTGATCTACCATAAGGGAACTCCTAGAGGAGCAGCATGCCTCAACGTGCTGCAACCACTCACATCATCTGCAGTGCTTATCAATAAAGCAAATTCTTAGAGATATAACAGACAGTTAGTTTATCCAATGTTAGGTGGTGACTACCTATGACATGCAAGCAAAGCCTAGTTAAGCAACAAAATCGAGGAGTGTATTGGTACAAAAATCATGTGAACAAGAATGGATAGGGGAATTATCCCATAGGACAAGTAACATACATTTTCTGCAAAATTAATCAATACAACACCACGCCACCAGAAAAATAAAAAACTAATGCATCCAAATGACGACATCACACATTGAGACAAAATACAGGTCAAGCACAGGGGATTTGGGAGTGGTTACTCACGGAAAAGGATGCAGAACAGGCGTCGGGACCCCTGGATCGCGGGTTGTGGGAGGTCGCCACCGAGGTTTCTACGAAGCAGAGAAGCATGCTGGACCTGAGGCCTCTAAGGCCTCCAGGTCGTCCAGGACGACGCGGTTGAGGTTGCGGAGGAGCTAGTGTTCTCACCGAGATCCTTGTTGCCTTGCTAGAGTTCCGCGTCACCTCGAATCCCATGAGTGCTATTCCGCCGTGGAATCCCACGAGCACCACACAAATTCCTGCGTCCAGAGCCAATGAATCTCCACTACCCCGTGCTCCACCGCGTGACCTCATGTCAACTCCTCGTTGGAGGCACCGCCAGCCTCTCCCGCGTGGCCCGCCTCGCCTACAACCGTCCATGGTGGCTAGGGTTAGGGTTACATGAACCCTAGCCCCACCATGTCTCAACGCCGCCGCAGAAGCTGGAAGCTCGGGGTGGTCCTCGTCGCCGGCCCGCGCCTCCGGTCGACTCACGCGCGAACTCGCTGGCCCGCGCTTCGGCCTCGCATCTCGCGCCGCCTCTCCGGAACACGCCGCGCTCGCAGCCGCACCTCGTTGTGGTGATGGGATGCAAAATGGCTGACAGGTGGGACCAAGGACGGGTGCGGGTGCCTTTTATATGTGGGTAGTGGGTTGCGGGTCGATTAGCAGGTCGCGCCCGAAACGGAGCTGCGGGCCCGGTAGCGCGGCTTGCGGGGTTGGGTTGGCTGAGTCCGACCGAGGCCAGGATGGTTTCTCTGGTTGGGTGGGTAGGTCAGGTCCAGGGTGTAGAATAAGCTCATTCTACACCTCAGTGTAATATAGTATAATGTATATATGTATATTATATATATATATATATATATATATATAGAACTATTGATCTACAGCCGGCTACAGAATAACTAATTCTATAGCTGGACCCAACCTCGCCAATCGACCGATGGTGCCGTACCGGGTCCAACCAACACAGGGTGCGCTCCCGATGCCGCCGGCTCGGGTTAGTTGGACATCGACGAGCCGGCTTACCGATCCTCGGACTAATCACGCCCCTGATGGCGCTTGTTTAAAAAGATTCCTAGAAACGTCTGCAAAATCCCGTTGATTCCGTACTCGTCGAGATGAACGCCGAATCCATCCAATCCCCGATTCGCCGCTCTGGTTGTTCAATTCGTCCCAATCTTCCGATGGTGTCGTCCTCTGCAACTCACAAATCAGCAAATCTGGACCGGCTCCCTCCGTCATCGGCGGCAGCACCCCAACATCGGGCTTCAATCGGCGGCGAGTCCGGCGACTCCGACGCAACCACTTTTGGAGAAACTCCCGCCGATCCCCAGCTAGGTCCTAGAAGTCTTCGAATTTGGAGGTGAGGAGCCCCGCTGTAGCCACATCCGATTCATACTCATGCATGTTTCCTAATCCCTAAGAGCTTATTTTACTCGGTTATAAATATAGGTTACTGTTTCCTTCCGCTTCAATTTAGACCTTGATCCGACAAGTGGTTTGTGCCTAGTTCGTCCACTCGATCCCAACAATTTTGAGTCCACGAAGCTAACGAGTGATTCAGTTTATTCGTATGTGTTTTATTTGAACAAGAAGTCAACCATCGGATTGATTAAAGAATTGCGGGAGTCGGTTCTTGTTAAATGCATCATTGCAGCATAAATCACTAGTACATCGTGATGTGAGATTCTCGTAATTTGTATCCTAAATCGTCTATACAATCATCCCCAGCCTATCGTGTGGCTAATTTTGCCTGTTATTTCCAAGATTTAACAGAATGTATATTGCAACTAGGTGGCATTACTGTTGTTATTCGTCCAGATTTATGAGCAGAGTCAACGTTCGTTTATCTCATATAGTAAAAAGTTTTATATTTATAGTAAAACTATGTTTTCATGTCATTCTAGTTGTCGTAATTTTCAGTTCTCGTTAATCTTCCATGAGGTTTCTAATAAAACCATGATGCTTCCTGTAGGAGATGAGTGCTCCTCGGCCAATGCGGGAAGGTTTAGAGCTGTCATTGTTGAGAGCTCCCAAGAGGCATGGCGCTTTGATGTGAGCTCCATCACGAGGGCAGCCACTACACCGGCATCCGGAGAAGCCCATGCACCGCTTCGACTCGATCCGATCCCAATGGTACCCCCAAAGCACCTGCTGGCCGTGATGTTGCACCGGTGATAATCAACGAGAGAACCTCCAGCTCCAAGTGGACATCAGCCTGATGCTAATGGCAATACTAATCGGGTTCTTACCCCAAGTGATGATGATGATGACTTCATGAGTCCACTCCCTAGGGCCCCCTTGTCCAACAGGACAAACATGCCTCTTCGGAATGCAGCTACTAAAAAGGTATGGTCATATGATCTTCTTGTTCTGGTAAAGTGATTCCAAATTTTGAGATTGAAATATTTTGTTTCACAATGGAACACACGTCCTATGATTTATTGGCGTTTTCATTTTTTGAATCAGCTTTTGTGATTACGACCTACAATTGTAAAATAGTAGTAAATTGCACCATGTATTTACTGCTTTTCTCATCTTCATTTTTCAGCCTGCCAAGGCAGCAATAAAATATGCACGCCCGCCTACGGCACGATGTGCACCTTCAATTTTCAACTCTTTTGTTGATCACCCGACAATGCGTCGGCGTAACAGGATCATAAACATGGGATTTGGTGGCCTAATGCAGATAGCAGCAGAGGGTCCGGAGAGTAGGGACCTTCTCAAGTTCTTAATGGACAGGCTGAATCCCACTAATATGGAGATCGACATTGGTAAAGAGAGGCCTCTACGAATCACCCCTCTTGCTGTGAAGAAAGTGTTTGACATACCTCTTGGTAAAAGCGACACACCTTTGCCAACAAAATCTCAAGCAACTCAAGCCCTGATTGATTTTAGGAAGGAAATTGATTTGGAACATAATGCACCGGTGAAAAGCGACTACCTTCAAATGCTTCCGGAGACCGGCAAGGTCGCTGATGACATGGCAATTAGGTTTTTCTTTATCATGGCTTTTAACAAGCTATTGTTCCCGGACACAAGCAACAACATTAGAGGGAAGGATGCCTTTATGACTGCTGATATTTCGGCTTCCGAAATATGAACTGGTGCAAGGCCCTGGTGGATAACCTTCGTGATGCTGCACTAACCTGGCACATGGACAAGAACAAGGAAGGAAACAAATCAATATCTGGTTGCTCCATCTTTTTATTAGTGAGTTCCTATTTTTCTTTGTAATTTTTATTAAAGTAATTACTGTCAGGTTCTCACTGACATATATACGATTCCTAACTTATTAATCTATGGTGCAGATATTCTATTTGGATAATTTAAGGTGCCACCATCAGATTGATCACACAAATATCCCCCGTGCGAAGTTCTTTGATAAAATAGTAATTGATGAGATAAAAAAGGCGGACAAAACCAAGGACAAGGATGGGAAGGTTACATTTGGCAAGCTGCACGTGAGTATCACACATGAATCCTGATGTGCTGTATAAAGTACAAACTATTCCTTGTCCATACTAATGATCCATATCTTTTTTCCAATCTTTTTGGTGTGCAGCTTCGCAACATCATCAACACTTGCTACTACGGGAGCAAGCCAACGTTATTATCACAAGCCCCACCAGCAGCTGAACCGTCATCTCCAACTCATTATCCAAGTATCCAAGCTGAACTCGGTGGATTACTTGCTCAGATAGTAGGCACAACAAGAAAAAGAGAGGCATCACAAGCTTTGGCATCATTTGATTCCCAATCGGAGAATGCTTTGAACTACATAAAGAAGGGTCAATCAATGCTTCGGACGCACACCATGAAGTCATTCGCAGTTTGAGGCGGACACTTGGAGAAGGAGGTGCATGGAAATATATGTGAAGACACCGATCAACGCCCACCAACACGAAGGAAGAATTGGCACGGTGCAACCCCTTCACATGCCACGCAATTGGCAGGGAACGATGGTAATTAATACTCTCTTTTGTCTTAAATAAGCTGTTAAATTGTCGAAAATCTTCAAACTCTGAATTGTACTTCATTTTTATTTTCAAGCTGCAGATGACGTGCTGATGGAAGCTGGTAATGGACAGGGAGATTCTATCCATGACGTTGGCCCATCAGCAGCGTCAATACAGACAGAAATAATGGTTGCTGAAGCGCCTAACAATAATCCACGTGACAAAGGTTGGTTACAATTTGGGTTACTATATGTAGTCAATCGTTGTAAATAAAATAAGAAATTATAATAAATCTTCAAAATCTTTGCTACCTATTTGATTTGGCTTTTTCAGCTGCAGATTACGCATTGAGGGAAGATGGTAATGGACAGGCAGATTCTGTCCATCATGACGACACACCAGCAGTCACACAGTATGGTTAGTGCCACGTTTGGTTATTATTAGTAGTCAATTAAATTATAAGGAAAAGTCGATTCTCATTTGACTAGGGTTTCTATTTGTAGAAAATAATAGGCGTGAGTTGGCCAATGATGAGGTGCCTGCACAACGGAACAATGTACGAGTCCTTCATGAATCTAAACAAGCCCCTGAAGCATCGTATTTATTATTTTTATTGTAACTAAATTTGAGATTATTAAGGCCTCTTGTTCTGCTTATAATTGCACAATGACAATTCTCATACAAATTGGCAGGAGTTGTCATATGAGGACACTATATTGGATGTTGACAACCACAGGGCCCTCGAAAATTCCCTCGTGAGTTTATTATCTTACACCTGGTACTTCAAAGTAGTTTTCCTTACTGTTTCTCCATCTTCATTAGCCCTCACTTATACTATGTCTATGACTTTGCACAAATTTAGTTCCCAACCGACGTGACAATTGATCGTATTATACCACCTGTCAAGGGACCCATGGGCCCAACCTCTCCCATGCATAGTAAGTGTCTTGGAACACCGTTGTAATTTAGCATGCCAATTATGGTGAAACTATGCATAGTTAATTCTTGCTATCTATCTTGAGCCTCCCATGGTCACAATGAGTGTGCAACGTCAAGCCCGAACGCTATGATTGATACGATAGAGGCATCCACGGACGGAGTGTTGTGCCCCGACTTGCATGCTGCCATTTTTCACCCTAGTGCAACGCTCCGACGAGTAAATCATTATTTTCAAGCAACGTAGTGCACTGTATTTTGCATGTCACCAAAAAAACCATCGCAGGAACCGGTTGAGGCTTTCTCTAATGGTCAAGACGACAGTGCCAATAATACACTCGAAGCCGGCGCCTCCTCACAACGAATCCCATCCACTGGACAAGGATGGAGCAGGGAACGATGTCACCGTCGTCGACACCTGTCAGGTCATATCATTATATTTTGATCCCTTGTGTACTAACTTACTGGTAGATAATTACTATAATGGTGTACTCATTATTACCATAGGTTCAAGGAAACATTGGCACCGGTGAAGATCATTTGGGACCTGTACTAATGCGACCGTGTACTCAACAAGATAACCAGATCCGTGCACCTCATGCATCACGCCCCAAAAGGTTCACCAGTGTTCCCGCCAAGTATGTGTCACCTTTCAAAGGCACTCTTGCACGCCCTAAAATACCTAAGACAAAAGCAATTGCTGTGAGGCATAAGTTCTGCAGATCTCTCAAATCTAGCAGGTAATAAATACGAGTTACTAACACGGAACATTATCCTCTTCGGAATCATCATTTACTTTGTTTGTCCATTGTCATCCTCACATTCATGTTGCTCTCTGAACACAATGCAGCGAGATTTTCATCACTGTGGGTGGGAATGTCTTCACTGGAGAAGAAATATTTCAATCCTTTGGTGACAATGACGAATCAAATATGCTTCAAAGTAGATTCATGTCAGCCTACGTTAAGTTCCCGATGTACGATGAACAAATCCACATGCCGGACGGTGGTGGCTACGGGGTCTTCCTATCTCAGGAGTTGGGGGTGAGTCTAATTATTTATCAACTTCCTACCAATTTTAACCATGATTTTCAAAATTCACTGACTACCCTTGCACTCTCAATGAAAATCCTAGGAATATATCAACATAGATGGGCATGAAGAGGATGCTGGAGTGGCCCGTCGAACTGGCTGAAAGGATCTTGAAGCGAAACCTCCATGGTTTTGTCCCTCACAAAGTGAAACTTGTAAGCACACAATCTGTGCATTTATTACTATAATTGTTATGAATCTCACATTTGTCGTTCTGTGCCCCAGTTTCATTTGCCTGTTCTGGAGCTCGATCAATGGAGTGTGTATTGCATCAACATGATGCATGACAGGATAGACATTCTTGACTCTAGTGCTACAGACCATACGGTTTACCATGAGGTACTGCATGACCGCATTATTCCAAAGCTGAACGCACTGTTCCAGCAGGTCACCAATGGTGGTGTCAAAGATTTTGGTAGATGGAAAAGCCACATTCTTCGTGTGCCACAACAGACATGTGAAAATGAAAGTGGTTTCCTATCTGCTAAACTCATGGACCTATGGAATGGTGTAGCTCTCGAAACCCAAATAATTCCGGTCAGTATTATCAATCAAAGAACACTAAGATTTATCAAAAATACATGCCACATTATTTTAATTCACTGCCATGACATTATCATTTTTTCAAATGCAGAAACATGGGACGCAAATCAAGTCCGAGATGCTCTTCTACATGCTTTACCACCCTCTAAATGAGAAGAGGAAGCTTCCTGCTGGACTCGAGGCATATAGGCCTCGCTAATGACGGCACGTGCACACCCGTCTTTTTCTGTCAATAAGACTTTACAATTATATATACTAGTGCCGTATGTGAACCTTTTCTTTTGCTGGCCTGCATTTGGTCCAATAATGTGGCATGTATGCCTCAAACAGATTTGTACCCAACTGCACGTTAACACCTCTAATGAGTCAATTACTATGAGTTTCTTATCTTTCTGCATTGAAAGGGTCAGAATATTTTATATCGTAATTTGTTACAGCTATTGTGGTAACAAGTTCATGCAAACATATATGTGTAGTAACAGAGCCAATAGCTTATCGTATTTTTTGTACTATTTTAGTAAATACATGTTCCCAACCTATCTAACCTATCCTGTCTCACGAGGGAAATTTATAGTAAATTACTACCACAAAATCCTGGTATTAGTTATAATAAATTACTACCACTTCCAAGTAGTAATTACTTGGAACAAAAAATGGTAACCCACTTCAACAGAGCAATGATAAAAAGTAGGCGACTTATGCACATGCATTTCAGTGTCTCAAGCATTGTGGTACCCAAGTACATGTAAAATCATATTCACAGTAACAACCAACAACTCATCGTAGATTTAGTATCCTTTTATAGTAAATACAGGTTCCCAAATCTGTCTTGTTCCACAAGGGAATTTTTTGCCCAAGGAATTCTACACTGTCAATGAATATACTAACAATCTATGAGGTCTCACAATTTTACTTCATATTATAGCCAACATGTACAAATAGATGATCCTTGTTGTTTGTAACACTGTTCCATACGACACATTCTAGTCATGTGACCTTAACAATAGTTTAGTACTATTGATTGGTGTCAACCCTACCAGAAATTCATAGTAGTAATAACCTGAACAAAAACTGGCAATCCTCCGCAAGAAACATAGCAGTGATAAAAAAAAATAGGCGACATGTGCACAAGTATTTCGCTGTCTCAAGCATTCAGTCTCTATTTATTACATAAAAGTGTACCTAAAACCCAATAGTGTTGGCTAAGTACAACAAAATTAGTAAATTATCTTATGCCCTTCATCTCTTTGCTTTTATTCCAAATCCATATCTGCACCATCTGGATCATCATGTTCATCTCCTGCAGCATAGTCAAACTCCTTTTGTAATTTCCTTACGGTGCGTGGTCTCCCCTTCTTCCACCCATCATCCCACGTCGTCCCCTACCACTGCAGCGGCCTCTTCCTGCATTTTCTGGGTTCAAAGCACATGTTGTCGAATAGTGCCCCTTCAAATTACAGGAGCTACAAGTTCGCACTCCACCGGTTGCCCTCATGGATCCGTCACCTATATCGATTGCCGCCCCTGTTCTCTTTCTACTGCCCTTGGTCTGAGCCTTCCTTGGAGCAGTTACAGATATTTCTATTTCATTGTCAACTAGAGGTGCCAATGGCCGAACTGAACCTTCCCTGGCTACATTATCTTCATTCCTTGGGTTTCCAGCAGCTGAAGGGCCAATATCATCTGGTATAGTTGCTGCCAACTCTGTTAATGCAATCAGCTTTTCACAGCCTGTCTCAAATCCCACACTTGATTTTTTGCAAGCCCTGACGGCAGCCATTGCAAGGTTCAATAGCTTCGATGTTCTCCATTGTTCTGTGCTGCAATTTGGGCCAACTGTCACTATGTCATGTTTGTCCCACATTGGAACGGACCTGGCGTCCCTAGTATACCTCTTCAGAATGTAGTCAGATGGTATGTTGGTAATTTGGAGGTATGTGAAGGCTTTCAAAAGATGACGGCAGAAAAGACCTGTTGTTAACAGATCAATATACATCAACAATAGTTTACTGAGAACATCAGGCACATAAAAAATCATTCTTTAATAATTCTTCGCACATACCAGTGTGCTCCCATGTCCGGCACTCACACGTGTATTTACCAGCTCCCACATTGGCATACACTCTGAACGAATGTTGGAGCCATGCATAACTCTTGGATTCATTTGTGTGAGTCACCAGGTATGTGTCTTCCCTTTCCGGGTCAGCATCGATACGGAATGCGGTACTTGCCATTAATCCTCCCTGTACTTTTTGTACACTGCCCTTTTGTACACACGGTTCAAATGCTTGTCAAATGGTTGCAAGGTCGCCCTGATGTTCTCTGCCTGCACCGGTTACAAAATAGAAAGGTGAACCCCACATTAACAATTCTAGTGAAAGGCATTTGGTATCATCAACTATACAGAGCTTACCTGTGACCAATGGGTTTCTCCAGCTGAGGTATGATTTGTGTGTTGTATGACTTCAAGCATCTTGCGTGCAAATTTACTCATGCATGTCATATGATCCATGAAACCTCTGTCTTTTACCATCTTGTTCACGCTCTCACTTCTTTGTGTTGAAGTCATTCTCCCACAATACAGGTGCTTGAAGTATGCTGCAACCCACATATCTCTATACTTCCATAGTCCCTTTATAGCTTCATTATCTTTGATTCCATACTCATTCTCCAGCTCTCTCCATGCCGCCTCAAACTCTGCTATTGTTAGCGGGTGATTGATTACAGTCAACAATTTTACCTTCAGACCATCATGATCATCATACAGCATCCTTAGTTCGTCTCTGTACTTCTTAAGCATGTGCCAACGGCATAGCCTATGCTTTGTCTTTTTAAACACCCTAGGAATCGCAGCTGCCATTGAGCTATCTTGATCTGCATCACATTATAGTAATAGGAAATCTTATCAGTGATTCATTTGATTTGAATAATACGAAATACTGCTAAGATTTATCCCAAATCTCACCAGTAAGTATCAATCTGGGGTCCCTCCCAAACATGCAAGTTTGAAAAGCTTTAAAGAGCCACTCAAATGTGTTTGCTCTCTCATCCTGCAACAGTGCTTGCCCAAACACTACATTCTGTAGCTGATGGTTTGAACCAACAAACATGGCTAGAGGCATGTTATACATATTTGTTCGATAAGTCGTGTCGAACGTAATAACGTCACCAAAATCAACATACTCTGCCCGCTGGCTTGCATGACTCCAGAATACGTTCTTTATCACATTCTTATCATCAACCTGAACTTCATGGTAGAAATACTCATTATGGGCCTTCATCTCCTTGAAGAATTCAAGCAGCTTTGGGATATCATTCTCTCGCTCTGCCCTTGCAGCTGCGGCTCTCCTGCAAAATATAGTAATTCGGTTACAACCCACTCTAAAATCATACAAACAGAGGAAGAAAATCTGCTGTCGTAAACATAAAGGATTACCTGTTTTTCAAGTCCATCTCAGTGAATGGTAGGTTCTGTCTGCCACCATGTATTTCCGACAACATATTAGTGTAGAACAGTGATTAACGTTTGCACGATACAGTTGATCAACAAATTCCATCATTACCGGGTCCTTGTTCTTGTGGGCATGCATGAATTGAGTCTGAGTCGGCGAAGGGTGCAGTGGATGGTTGTGCTCCATCCTGATCCTTTCAAAAAACCAATAATCCTTCTTCTTGTTCCATTTAACCTTCACAAATGCCTTGCACGCGCACCTCATTGACATCTTCTCACGTACTCTGTCCTGACCAGGCTTGTAGAACTCCCATTTTCCTTGTTTTTTGCAGGACAACTCCAGCACTGAGTCCCTGGTCTTGGTTATGCGCACACTAAATCCAGCCTTCGATGCATAGTCACAATAGAAATCATAGGCTTCATCACTAGTAGCAAAACGTATTTCCTCATTTGGCACAATTGAATGAGGCAACAGGGGATCCTGAATGAGGCAAATTTCACTACTTTATCAGGGCATATGCCGTCCAAAGCAAAAAGACAGAAAATTCATAGGTGCAAACTACAGCTACTGAATTTGACACCCTATAACAGCCTTCAGAAATAGTAAAATAAAGTTGTGCAGGTTTCCTAGACTAAAAAATTGCAACTCACATGGCCAAAGAACTTACGTGCAAGTAAATCTCTTCAGGATCAGGTGTTAGCATGGTTGCCGGTGACACAGGTCGGGGAGGTGTCTCTGTTGGCAGAGTGGTGGATGACGCCACGGACGTTGTTGGGGCGGACACTGGAATCTCAATCGGTGCTTGCGGAAGAGGAGTCGGAGCCGGAATTACGACTTGCTCCAATGGCGTCGTACAGCATGTTCCTGACACCGAAGCCACAGAGAATGCTGTCACATTATTTACGACATCCATGCCGGCCGGAGTTGTGAATTGTTGCCGGCACCCGTGACCTCGTCTCCGCAGACACCGGCGCTCAACTTTTACTACTCACGGTGATGAGCAGCAATGAGAAATACCAGGAACGGACTGCAAGATGCTGAGAGAAAATATTTCCTCGCGATGCCGGGCTGTGTTTAAGGCTCGTAAATGCAGTGTTTCCGTTTCCCTTTCAGCACTGATCGTAATTGCTGCTTCATTAGCGCAGCGGAGAATTGGCTTGGCTTCTTTCCTAAACGTATTCAGGCTAATTACGAGCCACGCGGTTGGAGAGCCGTGAGGGTGCAGGGCTCGTTCTATGGCTTTGCCTCATGGACCAGCTTCTGGTTGGTTGTTTCGGCCAAATAGCCTGGCTACAAAATAAACTATTCTATAGCCGGCTATAGATTTTGTAACCATCAAATGTATTATGTTGATTCTCATGTCCAACTTATTCTTACTTTTACTTGCTTCTTCACAGAGCTGCGGAGAAGAATTATATTGGTAGTGAAAAATTGTTGATTAGTTGAGTACAAGATGATAGCTTGTAGACTGACTTGAATGGTAAGCTTGTTCTGTGGTCCAGTAGGAGCTACTAGGATGAGCACCATTCTTCTGATGTTTAGCTTATTGATTCACATGCCTATTGATCAAGTGTTCATAAACCTGTTGAGTAGTACATGTTTTGGGCAGAATTTGTACTGATTTTGTAGCCGATACTTGTACTTGTGAATATATATGGCTGGCTACAAAACAGCGAAGTTTGTAGCCAGATCGGACGATCGAGCCCACGACGCAGAATGCGTGAGCCGGACACTCATAAACCAACTTCCAGAGGCAGGCGGACTGCTTTTCCCCGAGCAAAGCCCCGATCCTTTTTTTTCCGTGGACCAAGCCTTTTCTCTCCCCACGGTCACGCGCGTCTACGCTCCAATCGATGGGAGTTCAGATTCTGGCGTCGCAAGGCAATTCTTCTGTCGTCCACAACACACAACCAGAAGAACCCATGTCGATGCCATCAATGGACAGGACGGATATGGCAACACCCAAAACAACGGATGCTAATCGAGAAGGCACCGGTAACGGGAGCACGTTACCTACGCAGGCCACTATGCTTCTACCTCCTTCACTGCTTCCCACATCCCGTCAACAACTTCAGCGTCGGGGTTGCCATCGTCTCTTTGCAACCTACACCAACAGATCCTTCAACTCAATCCAACAGGAACGTAGTTCCAGAGCCGGGCACCAGCTAAGCTACAACAACAGAGCAAACAACACAAATGGAAGATCGATCGTGCCTCCTCCAGCAATAATCTCTCATTGATGCCAAATATTCCGTCCCACAGGCCCACTGTCGTCGTTCCATGGTAGCGAAAACAGAGCAGTACAGATCATTTGGCCATTCGAATCGAGCCGTATTTTTCTAGCTTACCATCAACATGGTCCTTGGCATTCCGTTCGGAATTGTGCACCGCCTTACGTCCATCTGCGCTTCGTCGTCTCTGATGCATTTGGGCATACAAAGGTCCTTTAATCATTGAGCAATCAGGAACTATTGATCTACAGCCGGCTACAGAATAACTATATATATATATATATATATATATATATATATATATATATATATATATATATATATATATATATATATATATATATCCATTCACAGAGCTGCTCGCCCTCTCCCATTGCCAACCATCTCTCCTCACCCCCCCCTAACTATATATATAGGATCCCTGTTCAGTACCCAGAATCCAACGTCATGTCACTACTAGGTTTTCTTCCTGATGCAACGGCCTAAACGTGTTGCAATATGCCCGAAGGGTTGCGAAACACAACAATTGCAACACAGTAATTTGGTAAAATAGTGTTGAAAATGCGGCCGAACTATAAAGTTTGGACCACAATTGTTTGTCCTCGTTGCAATAGTTTTACCTATTGCAAGACCGCGAAGCGTTGCAATTCATTGTTTAGGCACCACCTGTGTTGGTTGCAATAAGATTTTTGCAACACACCATGTGTTTCTAGAGGTAGCAATTGCAACAGGTCCACTGAGTAGCAATAGGTGCATTAGCAACCAAAACCGGTGTAGCAATAGACAATATTGCCACACATCAAAATCGTGGCAATATGTAGACTGCTATATTGCAATACACCATGTTCTGTTGCAATAGGCGTATTCCTCTATTGCCACACAAAATGTTGTGTTGCTAGAGGGGGACCCTCTATTGCGACGTTAATTTTTTGGTTTCTATAGGTAGCACTCTTTATTGCCACGTTAAAAGTTTTGTTGCCATACGTGGCCGTCTCTATTGCCACACAAATGTGCCGATTGCTATAAGTGGATCCCTCTATTGCCACGCTTTAGATTAGGGTGTTATAGGTGAAGCCGTCTATTGCCACAATTTAGATTAGGGTGTTAAAAGTGAAGTCGTCTATTGCCACGCTTCATATCTGGTTGGTTTAGCATGACTGTTACCACTTTAATAATGTCATGTTGATACAAGCTAGACGACCTATTGCTACATAATGATTTGCCAATCCATTAATTTTAAAACAATAAGATCAATAATAATGCATGTATAGACCCATCAATTACAATCCTTCATTGATGAAACCACACAGAGTGTTAAATTCCAACACACAAAGTACTCAAAGACGACATATATCCAAGACACAATTCTTTCAACATAGGAAATTAAGTGGGTAACTAAAATATGTAGCACTGCAGCAATGTGTGCCTTCACACTGATGATCCCTTCACTCATGCACACCACTGGAAGTGTTGCTTTAACCTGCAAGTAATAAATGACATTGTTATGCCATGGAAACTATAATTTTAATTATTTGGCAACAAAGTAAACAACCCGAACTCAAGTGTATGGCAGTAGACAAAAGTATAAAAATGTGTGCATGTACGTGAGTTGAAACAAAGTGTTGATTTGTTTGTCTTGTGTAGTTCGTGGGTTCACTTCAGCTAGGTAGTTAATTATTGTTATGTGATAAAAACAGTAAGCATTTTTTTAATATAAAGTAAACAGTAATAGGTTACGAAAAAGTGAAGATTCAATCAGAAGTTAATTCTCATATGAAAATGCAATATGATGCAGCAAGGAAGACAATTATATATCCACGAATATATGAAGAACTGACAGGAAATTAGAAACCATATAAACTTTGAAAACTGAATATAAAATATTTCACATTTACTAGTACAAAAAGGTATGCACCTATATCTGATTCTTTTTCTTTGGTCGCCTCCTTGAGGCTTTGTCCAGCAATTGTTGTGAAGTGATATATTTTGCCCCTGCATTCCCTTGGGTATCTTGTGAAGGAACGGTGTCGTTATTCACTGCAGTACTTCTAGTACTGCGAATGGTACCTGCAGGTGGTCTAGGTGCGACCTGATGTTGTGGTGGGTTGCATTCTTCGTTATGCTGTGAATCAATAAGATTGTGGAAAACCTTATGCCACATTCTGTCAGGTAAAGAATTATAGCAATAAACACTTACAATGCAGAAACTACCTGAGGTGATGATTCCTCATGTTGTGTACTAATTCCATTTTCTTCCTGCATGTTTGTTGCAGCAGCCACATCTGCAACTTTGTTCCCAACATCGTTTGCCTGAATATATAGTTTGGCTCCAAGAATCATGACAGGAGTTAGGTTATAAGAATCATAACTCTAGATTTTACATTCATATTACCTGTTGTGGCGCTGGTTGTTGTTGTGCTGCTTTCATCATTGACATGAACTCTTTCCTAAGAGCTTCTTTATCGGCCTCCCTTGCCCTCATCAATTCATCTATCTCGACGCCTATGTTCTGTCCTCTCTGCTTCCCTCTCAGCCTCTTGTTTTTCAATTGTTTGTTGTAGCTGTCCAAATGCATCCATGAGCTCTAAATGTTCCCTATGCGAGTGCCTCATCCGACTCGACTTGCCTTTGGTAATCCTTACTCAGTAGTTGTCGTCTCGTCGGGTATGGTGCCATGTATCCATTACCATGCGTCTTAGTGGATTTGCACTCTGTGACTTCCTTATATGCTCTCTGAAAAATCTGGTTTTTCTCCTGTTGTGAAACGATGTTTTGATCTGCCCTCGATTCCCTATCGGAAATTTTGCTGCTTGCTTTGTCCTAATTCAAAGAAAACAATTCAGATAGTTAACTAAAGAGAAATTATAGTGGTCCTCTTAGCACCGATAAGTATGCAAAAACTTTTTTATACGTACATAGACATCCTTAGATGCTTGGTTTGTCCATCTACCATTCTTACTGTGTGTTAACAACCAAACCTCCAAATCATTTGGCTCCTCACCAGTTTCGGGTCTCTCTAATTTGGCAAAAAAAACGTTCCAAATTAATAATTCCTCATGTAATAAAAGCATGTACGCGTGCTTCTCAAGTTATTACCTGCTCATAGCTACACCGAGAAAATGGTTTGGATCCTGTCGGATGTCTGTGTCTTTTTCTGTTGTCGATTTGTAGAATTCTTGGTGCTGATACGCTGCAAAAAATGAGGTGGTTTCAAGAATTATTACATTGGTGGAACATATAAATTTATATCATAAAGTGCAATTCACAACAATAGAGTTAATGACATCAAACCTTGAATTTTTCAGTGCCAAAATACTTCACCAGGTAGTGCCATTCAACAATGTCTAAATCTTCGAGGCTTACGCCTCATTCTCTCGTCATAGCTATTGTATGCCTTGTATGTAGCACTAAAAGTTGCTCGCCATCCTTTGTAACGCTCGTTCGCAATGGTCCATATCTTTTCCTTTGTGTCATAATTATTCTCTAGGTCCCACTTTGCCTATTAGAAAGAGCAAACATAACGTATAAATATCCTTATATCAATTATTTGATAAATAATATGGCTTTAGAACAAGCAAAAATAACAAACTTACCAAGACATCGGATACTATTGAGTCTTTTACATCTTGGTGGATATCTCTCCACACACTAACTCCAATGAGAGGTGCCCTTCTCCTTGTAAACATGATTATTTCATCGGTGAAGGTGCGTGAATTGTCACCTACAGGACCTCCAAGTCCGGAGAATTCAACTTTCAGCTTCCGATTGCCCTGCCTCGATTCTCTTGTTTGTTGCTTTGTATCCTTTCAAGGTACCACGTTTTCGTTTAATCCTATCTTGAGGACCTTAATCATCAAAACAATATTCAATTAATGACATCATAAACAAAATAATGTACATATGGGTAATTGAGGCGAACTAAATTAAATCATTGTAACCATTACTTACCATTCCCCCTTGCTGCTCGCGGCGAGCATGAGATGGTCGCTGGGCGGGTGGTGTTGGGTTGCTACCATGATTTGGAATGGTTTGGATATTAAGATATGCATCTGCAGACAAAATTGAAACATTTGCAAGTTAGAAACAATTTGGGAAGGAATGATAATTGGGTTCACAATTTCGGGAAGGATATTTTATATTTACTAATTTGATCAAGTTTTCCTTCCAGCTTCAACCATTCTTTGTAGGTCTTGACTGTGTCTTCCCTGTATCTATCTTCCAGCTCTGAAAGTACCATGCTTATATATGAGTCATGAGTGCATTGCAAAATTCATAGCTACTAGAAACCACAAAACTTACCCAGGCCTTCTTCATTTTGATGCAGATACGAAAGCCAATCCTTGTATTCATCAATTTTCCCATCTTCAAATTCTTCTTCACTTGATGTATTTCTTGCCATTTTAATGGGTGTTATCGCCACATTTCGGTCTATTACTTGTTCCTTTGACAAAACTAATCTGACCTCCCTCTCATCTGCGTTGTGTTCTACCATTACATTTGCATCAGCATCATAATCGATCTCACTTAATGTTGCTATTGAGTTACCACATCTCCTCTTATAGTACATGTAGTCCCTGACTCCATATCCCAACTGTGATTTCATTGTTAATAAGTTACCAAATGTGAGATCAGTCTTGTATACTTGAAAATGGTACAAATCTTCCCCCTGCGGAGCCCCAATGCAATTGAAATGCAGAGTCCAGGAATCTTCCAATCTGCAAGTTAAGCAACGCTGTTATAATTAATTGCATTTATCGATTGCACACATACCTGCAAAACAGATTTATTTGTGTCGTTCCTATATACATGTAAAGTTGAAGTTCAGATACAAACACATAAGTCAATGTCTAGTACTGTAGCCTAAATCAATTTCATGCTTGATAATTTAGGCCACGTATGGATGCCATGGTTTTTGCAAATCAGTTATTCAGTCGCTTGAAAATTAGGAGATCTTTCAGCCAGCATATTGAACCATCAGATCAATATCTAATAGATACAAAAGTCATTTTTAATAGTCTATATATTAATATTTTTTCTACTACTACTAATAATAGTACATAACCCTAAAAATACAGTAATACAACATACTAGTACAAAACAGTTCATGCAAAGGACCAACTACCATGGACTGAAACTAGTTGTAAGTTTCAGGTGACCGAAACTAAGGAATCCGATTTGTTATACATGGATGACCATCATATTCATGCATAAAGAAAGTAATTTGTACTGTAGTAGCCTTGCATAAACAAAGTGCTCTGTACCACGATTCCTGATAATGAATTACTAAACGTTGGGAAATAATAAAGGAGCCCAAGACATATACGTGTGTATTATAATGGGATACACATTGTGTGTTACCTGTCGCTGGAATCAAGTTGAGGCGAACTTCCATGCTGGCTTGCATGAGCTTCTTGATTGCCGTCACATGCATCTTCTTCAGCCGAAGCAAGTGTGGCCGCCCTGGACGAAGGAGTCCGGAAGAGCGACACAGTCACACTGCGCCTGGACATGGTGGATGCTGCATCGGTCGCCGGCGTGGTCGCCAAAGGGGAGCGAAAGAGCGCCGCAGTCGCCGTCGGCCTGGACCTCGTTGATGCTGGTACGATCGTCGGCGTTGTTGTGAAGAGCGCAGGTCTCGTCTCCGCCGCAGTAGTAGGCGTTGTCGACGACGAAGGTGTCCCCGATGCCACCGGCCTTGGCGTCGCCTCCGGAGAGGTGGCCATCTTCGTCCCCTTGGAACTTGGTGGAAGTCGTCCAGCCCTAATCGGCGATGGCGGCTGCGCTCTGCTTTGTGGCTATCTAACCCGCTCTTGCGATTAGAAGGGCCTCACGTAACGCACGATGGCGAAAATTAAGTTTGGGCCCAAGTGGGCACGGGAGGCTTGACACGCGCGCCAGGCTTAATTAATTGGAATACTCTACACGTACGAAGAGTTTCTGTACGAAACTAATACGAAGAAAACTTTTCTCACGTGAACGTCAGCCGCAAAGTACGGGGTCGAGGCCAGCGGCGGTTCCAGCACACGCACCTGCTGCTCAAGCACGGGGATGAACACGCGGCGTGATGCTCTGAATGCGTATCGAGCAGATGGAGTACGGTGCTCTCTTGGTCGTTGCAGCTCAGCAGCTGTTCCGGCGGCCAAATCAGCACGTCATCCCGGACATTTATTTACTCGTCTGGTGCAAAGCTTTTTTTCCTTTCATTAATCTTCAAAGCTCGGAGACGGCTAACATAGTCAAGATGAGATTGTTTAAGTCTCCTAGTATAACGGGATTGAACTTGATCGGGATAGAATTCACAAGTACGTAGCTCCAACTCCAGTCATACCAAGAATAAAAAAACTAAAGCCATACCAGTCATAAATGAATTAAATTATTTTACAATATTAGTCATGAGACTTTCAACTATACTAGTACGAGATGGATATATTTTACGAACAACCTTACTACTCCTTTTGAAAATATGATTTCAAATAAAAATATTGCAAAATACAAAGTTTCATAACTTTAAGAGATGTACAACTTTCATTTAAGTAGTTTCTCCATCTCAGGTCATTTACAAAATTAGAATTCCAAATTTGAGAAATTCAAACTTCGTTTGTCCACGAAAATATGATTATGGAAAAGTTGTGAACTAAAAAGTTTCATAACTTTTCAAGATGTACAACTTTTATTTTGATCATTTGTTCATGCGACCTAATTGTATTAACGTTATGAGCAAATCTTATATCTCCCTCTTTTAGTTTCATGAAACGAGAGAGATATAACATTTTGTGAACATACTATTGCTTTGAAAATATGATTTTAAATAAAAATGTTCCAAAATAGGATTTCAAATGAAAAGGTTGCGAACTATAATGTTTCATAGCGTTTGGAGATGTACAACTTTCATTTTAAGAGTTTCTTCATCCGAGATCATTTACAAAATTTGAATTTCAAATTTGAGAAATTCAAACTTTATCAATGACAATACGACTTCAAATGAAAAAGTTGCGGACTAAAGTGTTTCATAAATATTCAAGAGCTATAACTTTTATTTTAGTCATTTGTTCATGCGACACAATGAGATTAACGTTCTTCACAAATCTTATACCTCTGTTTTAGTTTCAGGAAACTATAGTAGAGAGAGAGAGAGAGAGAGAGAGAGAGAGAGATTTTGAAAACAACCTTACTATCGCCTTAAAAATATGATTTCAAATAATTTTTTTGTAAAATACAAAGTTTACAATTTTTCAAGATACTTTCATTTATGGAGGTTCTCCATCAGAGGTCGTTTACATAATTCACATTTCAAATTTGAGAAATTTAAACTTAGTTTTCGTTGACTTTAGGACCTGAAATGGAAAAGTTGTGAATTGTAGAGTATCATAACTTTTCGCGATGTACAACTTTCATTCTAGGCGTTTCTCTATCTCGAGGTTGTTTACAAAATTTAAATTTCAAATTTGAGAAATTCAAACTTTCTGTTTTCCTTGACAATAGGATTTCCCTATATAAACCCAACCCAAACCGGCACCCGGCGGATGTTTCTATAGCTGGCCGACGCTGCCGTGCCGGCACGACGAGCCTGCGCCTAGGCCCAAGCACGGCACGACAAATTTTAAACGGGCTAAACAGGCCACGGGCTAAATGGGCCGGGCCGTGCCGGGCCGATTCAAGGTTAAAAAGAATAGTTTTCTGCTAATTTTAATTATTTTTAAATATAAACGGGCTAAACGGACCGTGCCGCCCCGTGAAGCACGGCCCGAATAACGGGCTAAATGGGCCAATAGCTAAATGGGCCGTGCCATGCCAGCACGATGGGCCTGCGCCTAGGCCCAAGCATGGCCCTCAATGGGCTGCGGGCTGGCACGACTCGTTACCAATGGGCCCGGGCCGTGCTCGGACCGGGCTAAACAGACCGGGCCTAGAGAGGCCCTTTTAGCCCAGCACACTTGGTCAGCTATAGGTGTTTCCAATTTCTGTGGACGACTGTTTACATTCCATCCCACCAACGCGTCACATCCGAATCTATCTCCTCCCCAATCTCGTGGCAACCACCATCTCCGCGCTAGCCGCCGATGATGGCTCGTTGACCTCGACGGCTCGTACACCAGAACTGGACCTAGCTGCGAGACTTGTCCGGCCGGTTCTGCCGCAGTCCTGCGACCTCGGTGCCGCTGTCCTCCCGCCGCCACTCGACGTACCGCGGCCAATGGACGCCGGCGACCCGCGGCTACTCGACGCCGACTACCCGCGGCCGCTCGTCCACCTTGGGAAGAAGGCGGTGGACTTCCACCGCCACGCATGGCACAGTTGTCGTTCCACCTGCGCCCTCGGTGCCGTCATGCTGCATCGGCCGGCGCCTTGTATATATGCTTCTAGTACAATAAATATTAGTGGTCTCTGCAATATTTTCTTAAAAAATTTTTCCGAATATTTCTAGATATGCACTTAGAATATTTGTTATATGGTGAATGCCTCTGCAATCTTGTCTTAAAGATGTTTTTAGAATATTTCTTGGTACGATGTGACAAATAGTGATATAATATATATAATACACCTTCAGCAAATCAGGTGAATACACTGTCCGAATCAGTTGATTATTTCTCCTAAATTATAAGCAAACATGTATGTATCACATTGATTTATTTGCACTATGACTCCATCCCAGCTGCTGGTAGCAAATGAATAACTCAAGCATCACTCAATGAATATGACATTGTTCACTTAACCCAAATTTAAACATGCTATTGACAGGAAACAAATAAATTAAACAAAGAAATCATCTTCCTGGCTTTCTACGACAGAAGCAATAGGTGCTACAACTCCATCATTAATATATGTGTCATCTTCCTCATCGGCATCGTTATCAAGAAAGGCCGCATCATCTGGTTCAGCAACCGCTGCAGCATGCACCAAATGAATAATAGAGGCATCCCCGGTTATGCCTTCCATGCCTGATCTTGTCCAATTTGACATGTCCTCTTCTCTGCCAAAAAATTCATGTCTTGGATTCCCGAATCAATTGAATCCACATCAATGTCGGCTTCATTTTCAGCTTCCGGTATGGCAAACAAATTTCTTGGTTTCATCACGACAACACTGCTCCATCCTGGCTTGTTCACGAGTTTGACATAAAACATAGGTTCAGCCTGTGTCGCCAGAATGTATGGTTCATTGGAATACCGGAACCGAGTAGTATCGATATCAATAATACCAAATTTATCCCTACTGTATCCTCTGCTTCTGCTAGTTGTGATAGCTGGCACATCATACCAGATACACTTAAATAACACAACTTCTTTTTGTCCAGGGAAATCTAGTGACAACATTTTGTTAATCACTCCATACCAGTTCATGTTGCCCGTAGTGTCATCACCCCTCACAAGCACACCACTGTTTTGTGTTGCGAGACTACTCTCAATGCCAGCCGTTCGAAATAGCCAATTATTGATGTGGCATCGATTGAACACACGAGCTCGATGGTCCGGACCTTGAGCAAGAGAATACAACATATCACTTACTTCCCCTTTCTGATGTAGTTGTGTGATCTACACGCACATTGTTTAATAACAAAACTTCCTATATTAATAAATTTCAAAAACGAGTTCATGTGGACACATATCTGGAAACAGTTAGTACTAACCTTGCCCTCAAACCACCTTACAAATTGCTCCTGGTGTCGTTTTTTTATATTCCCTGTACCATATTTTCTGAGTTCTTCCATATGCTCACTACGTTATTGCAAAGAAAAATGTTAGCTAATCGATGCCACGAATAAATATAATAAACATAAATAAACGATTGGATATTGCAACTTACTCAATCCATGGTCTGGCCTCATCGCAGTTACTAATTATGTAGTATCTCATCTTTCGCAACTCATCTCGCATCAATGGTCTCGATATTCTGACCTCTTTTCTTGAAATCCATTTCGGCAAATATGCTCGGACCACATGGTGGTTCATTTAGAACTGTACTTTCATGGCGATCAGCGCGATTCAGTTTAGTGTCCACATCCAAGAATCTGGAGCAAAATGTAAGGCACTCCTCGGCTATGTATCCCTCGGCTATTGATCCTTCAGGGTGTGCCTTGTTCCTCACATATCCTTTCACCGTACGTAGGTATCTCTCCACTGGATACATCCATCTATAACACACAGGTCCTCCAAGTTTAGCCTCATCAGCTAGATGAACTGGCAAATGCATCATGATATCAAAAAATGAAGGTGGGAATATCATCTCAAGGCGACAAAGAGCCTCCCTAATGGAACTGCTAAGCCTGTCAATCTGCTCTTCCACCAGCTCCTTAGAACATATTTCATTGAAGAAGGTACTAAGCTGAATCAATGCGACGACAACTCCTTCCGGCAATATCTTTCGGATCACTAAGGGTAACAGTTTCTGAAGAATAACATGGTAGTCATGAGTTTTCAGTCCAGAAACCTTACAAGAATTTACGTCAACACATCTCCTTATATTGGAGGCAACCCCATCAGGCATCCTCACTCCATGTAGAAACTGGCATAATATTTTCTTGTCATTTTTCTCTAAAAAATACAATGCCGCAGGTAAGGTATATTTATCATTCTCAATCACAAGATGTTGATCTTGCCGTATCCCTAGTTGCTGCATGTCAAGCCGGGCCTTCTCACTGTCCTTTGATTTACCTTCAATTTGAAGCAAAGTAGCCAATATGCTCTCGCATATGTTTTTCTCAATGTGCATGACGTCCAAATTATGCCTAATGAGCAAAGAAGACCAGTACGGGAGCTCAAAAAATATACTCTTCTTTCTCCGAGTTGTGCCATCTTTGGTCTTCATCATGCTTCCTCTTTTTTGAAGTGGTCTTTCCAAATCTCACTTGATCAAAACTTTGATACTGCTCCAATACCTGTTCACCAGTCAGTGGTATTGGTGCCTCTCTGGTTTCGACTTGGTTGTTAAAGCTGATCCTGTTCATGCGCCATGGATGATCATAGGGCAAAAAACGTCTCGTGGCCCATGTAGCAGTGCTTCGACCCAAATTTTAACCACAAATATTCTGTATCCTTGTGGCAGTATGGACATGCAAATTTACCTTTTGTGCTCCAACCAGAAAGCATGGCATAAGCAGGAAAGTCATTAATTGTCCATAGTACCATAGCATACAGTTTAAAATTCTTCTTAACCTTTGCATCCCATGTTCCAACACCCTTCTCCCAAAGCTCCTTTAACTCCTCAATAAGGGGCCTCAAATATATATCAATATTCATTCCAGGAGATTTTGGACCAGGTATCAACAATGACAATATCCAATAAGGTTGTTTCGACATAACCAAGGAGGCAAATTGTAAGGGATTAGGATTACAGGCCATGTGGTGTATGTAACATTTTGCATCCCAAAAGGATTAAAGCCATCGAAGCAAGACCAAGCCTAATATTACGTGCATCCGATGCAAACCACTCATAAGTTTCATCCACATGCTTCCATGCCTTGGAGTCAGTAGGGTGACGCAATTTTCCATCCTTGGATTTGTTATCCTTATGCCATCGCATTTCAGAAGCTGTCATCTCCGACATATATAACCTTTTCAGCCGAGGAATAAGAGGAAAGTAGCGTAGGATTTTACACGGCAAACGTCCGTTACTATCTTCACCACTAGCCTCATCGCTCTTGTTAGCACCATCATCTCGAGTTTTCCACCTAGACTCTTGACATGTGGGACAGGTATTCAGCTTTGCGTTTTCTTTCCAAAATAACACACAATCATTCTTACAAGCATGTATCTTTACATAGTCCAAACCTAGATCTCGAACCACCCTTTGCACTTTATCCATTGTGTCTGGAATACAATGGCCTGGAGGGAGAATGCATGAGAACAGCTTAAGAATGGCATCCAGTGCAGTGTTACTAATACCGTAAAGGCACTTAATCTGAAAAAGCTGCACAATAAATGAAACCTTTGTAGCCACTTTGCAACCAGGATATAATTCCTTTTCTGCTTCCTTCAATAATTTGAAGAATATTTTGGCATGTTCATTCGGCTGTTCATTGTCACTATTCGACTGTTCATTATCACTATCCATAATCTCTCCATGTATAGTTCCTCTAATAAGTGATCTAATCAAATTATTAGTGCCATCACGGTCACTCGGTGCAACTTCTTCATCATTGTAAACCCCAAAATCAGGTGGTGCCGCTTCGTCATTGTGTACTCCAACATCAGTTGGCGCATCTTGATTGATTAATTCTTCATTAGGAGGTGTGCCTTCATGATCATTGACACCCACATCTGAATGTTGCACTTCCATGATGAAGGTTTCAGCAAATCCTTTAGAAAACAAATGACTGTGAATCTCAAACTGCGTTCTTGATGCCATGCATTGACATCTATCACACGGGCACATAGCAGTTCCACCTCTAGATATACCATAAAATGTGTCTTCCAAATATTTTTCGACTTTCTTTTGCCACTCATCTGAAGTACGAGGCAGGCGCATCCAACTCCTATCATCCTCTTGTGATGACATTATATATTCTGCATAATGATAAAATCAAACAACGATCATCAAGACGGTTTAGGATCAGTGGCGAAGGATGGAAAGAAAATAATGTCCGGCGGAGTAGCTGCTAGCACAGACTAGGACCAACTATGAAATATACTATGCGTATATAATAATTGGCACAGAGCAGACGACAGATCAAGTCTCTATGTTCAGTCAATCGATCCTGAGGTTTGCAAGTAATATGAATAAATTAGCAAAGCCCAAAGCAGCCACACATGTATAGATATTATACTTTTTATTCCCTCGCAAAAAAATAAATATTGTACTTTTTACATCATAGCCTAGGCCCTACATATTAAACAAAACTAAGTAAAGCAAGGCTTCGAGTAAAGAGAATGATCATACAGCAATATTCTGCTTGTCCTGGCCGGCTTTAGCCCTTTTTTGTTTCTGCAATTCCAGCAAGGCGGCAAACAAAGACGACGTCCTTCAACTTCAGTTTGTCCAACTCGGCAAGACCTAGGATTCAGTAGAGGTCTACAAGCAAATCACGATCAATAGAGTCCGTGACTCACGCGATCTCGCCAGCTGATTGCTGGGCAAATTGCCAAATTAGATGCACGATCTGGCTGGCCTTGTGCCTCTCCTACACAACGACGTCGCTAGCCTAGGGTCGCGCCGGGGTCGCTCCTTGCTTTCCCTTCCCTTCGTCTCTCGCGTGCGGCGGCGCTGGCCTCGGGACGCGCAGGGAGGTACGGCGGCAGACTGGCGGCGCGTCTCGCGTGTGTGTTCTGACCTGGCAATTCGATAACTATAAAGTTCAGAGAGACTCAGACCAAAGAGCCAAATCGACAATAAGGAATCGTCCATATGAATAGGCCCATATAAGTATATTCTTATACAACCTTTCCTATATAGGTCCGACTCTACATCCAATCCAACGACTGGCGTCCAACTTAACGACAATAAGGATCACACGCGCGGCCGGCGGATCCGCCGCCCTCCCCTCCTAGCGGCGCGCGAGCTGCGGCTTCGGGCGGCGACGATGGCGTGAGGTTGCGAATCCGTCGCCCCTCCCCTCCTGGTGGCGCGCGGGCGGAGGAGCCCTCCCTCTAGGTGTCGGATTCGCCCTTCCCTCCGGTAGCCAACGGTGACGCGTGGCCGGCAGCCTTCGGGCGGCGCAGTGACGTGGACCCGGCTTGGGCCCACTTTTTTTTGTTTTCCTATTTTAGCTGTAGCGGCGGGTAGTTTCGTGTGTCGGATACCGCCACTACAAACCTTCATCTTTAGCTGCGCACGCGTAGCGGCGGGTTGGGCAACCCGCCGCTACAGTGCAATTTCGTCCGCCGTTATAGGCATGTATTGTTGTAGTGTTCCGTGATCTGCGTAAACCTGACAGTGCGATCCCGAGCGATGCGATGCTAGAGCTACACAAACATTTACGAACTTCCTATGTGATGACTCGGATGCATCATAATCACAGCCCCAAACCGTTCTAATCTAATCACCGCTCCACGTGTACCAGGTCCACCTACCATATATATGGTACCACACATTAGTAAAGTTTATAAGTAATTACGTAACTCTAGCATTTCTCGTGCGTGTGATCCCCGACCTTGCTGGCCTCCGCTTTCCGGGAGAAAATAAAAACTACTCCTGCATCTCTGCTCGACTGCAAAGCAAAAACTCTACTCGTTACTAAAGTAATACTCCAACTTGCTGTTTTTTCTTCCACAATTGCCAGATGTGGCAACGATTAAAAACATCCTCGCTGCTAGAGGGCATCTATTGATCCTATTTTTGAACACGGGTACGGGCCCGGGACACACGAGCATGCGTTACGTGAAGAAACTTCGTTTCGTAGGTACTTACAAAACTATTCTTTCTTATGCATAAACATGGGCACTCAGCTCGATGGACGACTGCTGTAAAAACTGAGGCGCAACCTTCAGGAGGGAGATTCTCATCGGCTTTAGGCCTCGCCATAACTAGTGGTACTTTTTTGGGTATATATTATATCTATAAATTCAAATTCATGAATTATGAAATTTGTGAAAAATCTTTTCAAAATTGCAAACCTGCAAAAATTCAAATTTTAAATTCGTGAAACTCAAAATTCATGAAATTTGAGAAAATTGAAGTATGAAATTTATGAAAATTTCAAAATCATGCAATAAATTTGAAATTCGTGAAATTCAAATTTGAGCATATTCAAATTTGTGAAGATTGAAATTAAAATTTGAAATCTGATTTTTTTTCAAAATTGTAAAACTCGATTCTAATTTCAGATTCACAAATTTTGAATTTATGAAATTCAAATTCACAAAAATTGAATTAAATTCCCCTCAAAATTATGGTTCATATTGCTACAAGTTAATATATTTTTTCCTTGAAAATACCCCAATAGAATTAGTATTAACTAATAATACTAGTGGTACTAGTGATGAGAAAAGATTTTATGTAAACCGTCGGATCTAGCTAATACAGGATGCTAGTACCACCAGTAAATATTGACACAATTGTAAAGGAGCTCTGATTGCCCACGAACATGCATCTGAAGGGCGCACCAAGGCTGGTCCTTGATGTACTAGCAGAGCAACACTTTTGTTGCAACAAGCGCATACCAACTGCAACACTACAGAATATTATTAACACCACGGAAACACGTTGCAATACAAGCATGCTATTACTTCCACTGGCCATACTCGATGCAATAACCAATGACCTATTGCGTCACTAATAATGATATATGCAACACAACTAACATGTTGTAATATTGCCAAGCAAAAGCAACATAACCTAATTTGGTTGCCATAGCACCACCTTATCGCAACGACTAGAATAATAATGCAACTTGATTGTGCCGTTGCAATACTCCCTACCAATGGCAACACAAATCCTTCAATGGTTGCAGTATCAACTTTCTGACGCAACACAAACCAACTATATTGTAACACAATTAATCCGTTGCAATATAGCCACATATTACCACCATTTTGCACTTTGGTTGCCAAAGATACCCCATATTGCACCCAAAGTAGGACTGTTGCAATAGGTAGTCGTGGCATTAGCAGGGAAAGCTAGTAGTGTGTGACCATACTCCACAAACCAGCCGCACCATGCATGAATTAATTGGGTGCTAATTTAAATGTTCTATGAATAAGGTAAAAAAATCTTGTCGTTTTATTGTCATAATTAAAACAATCCCTATATTATCTCAGATATTCTATGTGTATATAGGACCATGCATCCTGCCGGTTGCAGGCATATAACACTACCACAAAAGTGGGCTTTAGCGATGCTGAAAAGGCAACGTCACTAAGAAGTGGGTAGCGACGGTGAAACAGAGCACCGTCACCGCTAGTCGCTGTCGGGGCAGTTGTAGCGACGGTTTTAATGGAAGCCGTCCGAATCATGACATATAGTGACGGTTAAGGCAAAACCATCCCTAAACGGTCAGTCTAAAGTGACGGGTTTTACTTTATAGTGACGGTTATTTTGACACCGTCCCTATAAAGCTAGGATATAGGGACGGGCTCAGGTTATAGTGACGGATTATAGTTCACCGTCCCTATAAAGCGAGGATATAGGAACGGATTTTCATACCGCGTCTCTATTTCTGGAACTATGGGGACAATTCTTCTTGCCCCGTCCCTATTTTTTAACACGTGACCCGCTATAGGGACAGGTGACATAAAACACGTGAGTAGTGGTTGCGTTGACTCAGATTTGCACAAAGTTCCTCCGGCTAGCCGTCCTTGTTGCTGGCCGGCCATCGATCTAGCTCGGCGCGGTGGGGAGGACGGCGGTATCTTGTCGGGCCTTTGCTGGCCGTGCGCCATCGTCATCCCTCTCCCTGCTGGCGGCACCTCGGTAGCTATTCCTCCCATTATTCCAGCCGGCAACAAGGGCGGTCTCGCTCGCACACGTGGCGTCCCGAGGTCGTGCGCAGGCCGGGTCTCTCCTCCACTTCGTGGGCAGGGCCATTCCCTCTCCTCCACTAGTTCGTGCGCAAAGTCCACGTGGCCTCCTTCTCGTCCACCCTTGTTGGCGCGGTCCTGGTGTTGCCTTGGTAGCTGCTCGCAGCTGGTGCTCAAGATGTGAGGTCAAATAAAACATAAATTAATTTCTATATTTATGTGCTATCCATAATATAGTTTGAAATATGCAAGGTTAGTAGTAAAATAAACATCAATATTGTCTATAATGATTTGAATCAAAACTAGAGTCGTAGTTAAAACATCCAGTTGATGAGATTGGTGTTGATGGATCTATATTTTGGTGTTGATGTAAAATTGTTGCACTTGTAGATTGGTGTCGATGGATCTATATTTTCGACATTTCTTGATCGACAAGAGATTGATTTGAAGTTTTGTGATTGTACTCCCTCAACTTGGCAAGAAGTTAGTATTATTCTCTCAATTGATATATATACCTTATAGTTTGTTGATTTTATGTGTTGTGGTGAATTGAATCATTAATTATATATTTGCACTTACAGTGATGGGTAATCGTGCTTGGATGTATCTTGAGAATCGCACTTGCCATGATTATTTGAATGGTCTCTTGTCTTTCATTGATGTTGCCAAGGATGATATGAGACATATGAAGAAGAGTGCTATGCATTGTCCGTGCATTGATTGCAAGAATGAAAAGAAATTTTCTCAGTCAATGCACCTACATGCACACCTCATCATGCGTGGATTCAAAGCCAACTACAAAATCTAGAACAAACATGGTGAGGAAGGAGTTAATCTTGGTGAGCCTCCCTTGGGATTCGTTGATGGCATTGGTTGTTAGGGGCCCTCAAGCACCAACAATGAACAAATTGCTGATGATCAGATCTTATCTATTGATGATGATAATGCTGATCTGGTTGACAACATTGACCGAATGATGATGATGTTGAGGCAAACAATGAGGATGAGTGCACTGAAAAAGAGTTTGAAAAGTTTCAACATCTTGTGCGAGGTTCCAAGAAGCCCTTGTACATTGGCTGCAACTTGAGCTTATTGGATAGTGTGCTGAAACTTCTGAAGCTAAAGGCAAGCAATTGTTGATCAGATCGGAGCTTCTAACTCTTAGACGAGATGCTTCCGAAGGGGAATCTCTTACCCTCAAGCACTTAAGAAGCTAAGAAGATAATTTGTCCACTGGGATTAGAAGTTGAAAAGAAACATGCATGTAAGGAAAATTGCATTTTGTATCGTGGTGAACATTATGCTCACCCGACTCGATGTCCAGTTTGCGGTAGTCCACGGTATAAGCACGGAAAAGATGGGGGTGATGAGGAGGTTCCTTAGCAAGAGGAATGGAGGTCCTCAAAAGGTGGTATGATATTTTCTAGTCATCCCTCGTCTCAAGCGTTTGTTTGCAAACAAGAAGGAAAGTGAGCTCCTCCGTTGGCACGCACATAGCAAAGATGGTGAAAACAGAAAGCTCGAAAGAATGATGGCAAATATCGCCATCCTGCAGATTCGGTTCAGTGGAAGAATTTTGATCAAAGACATGGGGATTTTGTCAAAGAAACAAGCAACATACGTTAGGCTTTGAGCATGGATGGAATGAATCATTTGGTGACATGAGTGTTTCCCATAGCACATGGCCGATTGTGTTGTGCATCTACAACCTTCCTCCTTGGTTGTGCCACAAGAGAAAGTACCTTATGTTGTCGGTGCTAATCGGTGGTAAAAAGCAGCCCGAGGTTGACATTGATGTTTACTTGAGGCCATTGATAGATGACCTTAAATTACTTTGGTTCAATGGTGTTGAGGTGTGGGACGAATGCAGAAGAGATTATTTCCAGATGCATGCTATCCTCTTCCGTACGATTCAAGACCTCCCAACATTATGTTCCATGTCAAGTAGGAGGCAAAGGGTGCCCTCGGTGCTTGTATGACACCGAGAGTGTGTGGCTTAGAAACTCCAAGAAATCGGTGTACATGAGAACTTGACAATTCCTTTTGAGGAAGCACCACTATCGTACAATTCCTTTTGGCCCAAGAAATTCCAGTGGTGAACAAATTCATGAGGACCAACAAAGAATTGCTTCATCATCGATTGTTGGAAAGAGGAAGCGCCCTAAATCCGATGTGGAAGAAAGAATCCATATTCTTTTGGCTCCCGTACTCGGAAGTACTTGGCGGCACGTCATTGTATTGATCTCATGCATATTGCAAAGAATGTGTGTGAAGCTCTTGTGTGCACATTTCTGAATATGAAAGGAAAAAGCAAAGACCACAAAAATGCTCGAGCAAACTTGGAAGATATGGGATTGAGGCCTGAACTTTTTCCTCGGGGTGATCATATACCCCCATCATGTATCACTCTATCCCGCCAAGAGAAAAAAGATCTATGTGAGTTCTTTAAAAGTGTGAAGGTTCCATCTCGGCTACTCCACCAACATTAGAAGTAGTTGGTAAAATGAAGTCTCACACTTGTCATATATTGTTGACAGCATTGCTTCCGGCGGCGATTAGAAACATCCTACCACCGAGAGTACGAGCAACTATCATTAATTTTTGCTTCTTTTTCAATGCAATTTCTCGGAAGGTCATCTATCCCGAGACCTTAGAGGACTTAGAGAAGAATCTGGTGAAGACTCTTTGTGACCTTGAGATGCTTTTTCCTCCATCATTCTTTAACATGATGGTTCATCTCATAGTCCATCTTGTGAAAGAGATCGACTACCTTGGCCTTGTGTACATGCATCGGATGTTTCCATATGAGAGGTATCTTGCAATCCCGAAGTCATATGTGAGGAACAGGTCTTTGCTTGGAGGGTTGTCTTGCAGGGTTACTCTAAAGAGGAGGTACTTGAATGGTGTGCTAATTACATTGATCGAGATAATCCAATTGGTATACCAAAATCTCCACATGAGGGAAGACTCACTGAAAAAGGCACCCTAGGAAAGAAGCCATTGACTCCCGATCTTCGAGCTTTTGAACAAGCTCATTTTCTTGTCCTTCAACAGATGTCCGAGGTGTCGATATACATAAATGAACACAAGGAGGTTCTTCGTGATCGAAACCCGAGCGGAGTGAATCTTGTGTAGCAAAGCAACACATGGAAAATTTCAACACTTGGTTTCGAGAGATTGGATCCGTGGAATTTCGGAGAAAACCGACTTGCTTCGCAAACTAGCGTAAGGGCCCATGTTCACAATCATGACCTATCAAGGTTATGACATAAATGGCTATACATTATACACCATTGCCTAGGATAAAAAGAACATATATCAAAATAGTGGTGTACGAGATAGATGCATATGACAGTGACATGCAAAAGAGTGTGTACTATGGTCAAATCAAGGAAATTTAGGAGCTGAGTTACGGGACCTTCAATGTGGACCTATTCAAGTGTCGTTGGGTGCAAGGCACAAGCGGTGTTCAAAAAGATCAGTTTGGTTTCACCACAGTTGACCTGAACCATCTTGGATACCGGACGGAACCATTTGTGCTTGCCAAGCAAGTACAACAAGTTTTCTATGTCATGGACAACAAGAAAAAGAGGTGCTCCGTCGTACTCTCGAGTAAGAGCAGAATATTTGGAGTCAAAAATGTGGCAGATGAGGATGAGTACAATCGGTTTAATGAAGTTACCCCATCATTTTGTTCTTCAAAATTGCCTCGAGTTCGATCAACCGATGAGACTCCTTACCTACGCACGGGTCATAATGAAGGAGAACGTGTGCCGCCGCTCGTCCCCTCAACGAGGAGCTGCACCTCGAGGTGCGGCGTGTCACATCCCTATCCCGAAAGATAGATTAGTGTAGTACGGATTGCCTTGGGAGATGGTTGACGAAGCAACCATGCATAGCATCACAATAACAAATATACACGATTTGCAAGTCCACATAATTAAGTCTCGAATTACAACATTGAGTTCCAAATAAAAGATACATTAGGTTCGAGATTTAAGTTACATAACCATGATTTTTGTTTGAAATAAAGTGCGGAAGCGATTACATAGCACGTCGATACATAGATAGCTTATGTGAACCATGCCGGTCTAGGCCACGGCTCACTCCTCGTGGGTCGGGGAGCTAGGAACCCACTCGATGGTCCACTCAGTACAAGAAATATGACCTTCTACGACGATTTTAGAGTGACATTTAGTGAAAACGTCGTAGATCAATCTATTTTGCGATGTTTCACCGACTTTAACGACGATTATTTCAGGAACGTCATAAAACCAGATAAAAAACGTCATAAACTAACCCAATAACATATTGCGACGATTAATTTATCGTCGCAAGAGGATACTAGGAACGTCGTAATGTTTCGACACTAGTAAATCCTTGTAACTCTTGATTTTCGTCACTAAACTTTTTAATTTTAAATAAGTACTTATAGAGTGTTCAATGTAAAATGTTTTTTCTCTAAAAAGTTAGAGTACATTTTATACAAGGAATCTATAAAGCAACATAGGATTATGCTTATTTCATTCATTAATCCTATTATATAATGAGACTATATTTTGAATAATTAAATACAAATAATACTTATTTATTGTATTAACAACACATATTTTTGATGGATAAATTGGAGAAAATAAAATTGAGTGATGAGAATAAGTCAGTTTTTTCTTACATCATCCATCGATTGCAATTTATAGCCCAACCGATCTTCCTCCTATCTAACAGTGCAACTCATCTCTTCAATCTTCTTCCTCTCTAATATTAACCCAACCCAGCTCCCTCCTGAAGGCCTTTGGCAAATACGGCCTTTATTTTTTCTCATCCTATGCTCAGCAGCCCACTACCACCTTGGGCCCTCTGGGCCCAGCTGTGCAGCCTTGCCAGGTTGGGCGGGCTCACTTGTGCGGCTCTTGTGGGATAAAAGAAAAATAAATAATCCAGAGTGCTGCGTGCAGGATTGAAGCTAAGATCTGAATTGTTGTAACGTAAAACACGGACACCAAGCCATTTTTAATTATCAATCACATGGCAAAGTTTAATTATTTTATTACTTTGCGTCACCAGTCCGTTTGTGTTTTCTCCGGTCCGTCAAAAGTTGGTTCATGATAGACCAGGTCCATACACACATGACCACACCATTGTGGACTACAGGGGACCATATTCATAGACTAGTAATCAGTTCTCAGAGTGAACAAAGAATAGTTTGTCTTCTTCTTTTAATCCAGATTTACAATATCTAACTTGTATTTCTCTCTCATGAAAACTCCAAATTTGATTATTCTTTTTTCGGATTGTTTATAAAATCGTTTTCCTTCATCCTATGTCATTTTTTCCTACATTAACTATAAGATTTTAGATCTTATTCATCTGAAAATATTTTTCCACAAAACATAAATTATATAAAAATATATTTTCGTATAAATTGATGACGTGACATCAGATCTTATAATGTTATTATAAAAGCATGATTGTGTACAAAATTGAGGTACATATGAGTTTGAATATCTTGCAAGGTGGCAAAGTTTAAAGATTGACTTGAATTGTATGAAACTATGTGAGAGATGTTCCATTTATGAACAATCTATATTATAAATTTATTAGTTTTATATGAAAACTCTATGATAAGTTTAAGGACGTTAAATATGTTGTCATGTCAATATTTAGAATGTTTTGATCAATTCTTGATATTATAACTATTTTATGATAATCTTGAAATTGAAAGTCAAATTATCACTAGGGAATAATGAAATTATCAGTAGGGAATAATTGCTTTTTTCCTTGTCTCTCAAGTACATGGGGTTTTGGGACACCGATGAGTCTAAATATTTTTTTATACAATTTTTTAAATCTTATTTAGGGAATATATAGTTCAATTCATAACTACTTTCATTAAACGCTTAGAGATTCATTTAAACTATATAAAATAGTAAATGAGTTTCTTTTTCTTTGAAAATTATACGCAACAACATTCATATAGTATATGGTTTTCAAAAAATGTGTTGGAGTTCATGAGCTAATTTATTAGTGTGTTATTGTGTAAATATATTTTTATTAGTCAAAATTGGAAATTAAGTCGATTTGGATGGTTACTGGACCTAGGCAAGGTCAAAAACTCTGTTTCCTCAGCCCAATTTTCTCAGCTCATCATGACCTATGCTGTTCGATTATATTGGATGGTTGAGATCGATCCGGTATAAGAATAAATAGCCAACAATCAGGTTCCTCGAATCAAAGCCCTAGTCCTCACTCATCTCTTCACCCTTCTCTTCTCGCCGCCGCATTCCCCTTCCTCTCTTCTCGACCCATGGCAACGGGACAATTCATGTTTTACCCTCATACCAAATTGAAAGTGCATCTAGGCCCCTCATTTTATTTTGGATGATTGATATCAATACAATTCAATTTGGACTAATGCTTTCATGAGAATGTGTGTAGTGAATATCCAAAGAACATGAAAGTGTAGCAAGCACAATCAAAAAGGAGAAAAGAAATGTGAAAAGCCCCTTCTCAATGCTTGTGCCTCTCTTTTATTTCTTCGCTTTGAGTCATAGGGATGCCGTACTATAAAGAGGGATGCAAATCACAAATTTGGCAAAGAATGGAGATGCTCACAAACTCAAGAATTCATCCCAAACCCATTCTTCCCGGACCCATCGGAAGCTCCGGTGTGGTACCGAAAGTTCCGTAGGCTTACGAGAGCTCGAGCTCTCGGAAAAGCCATACCGGAAGTTTCGGTCCCCGGTACCGGAAGTTTCGGTAGGCTAACAGAGAGTTTAGCTCTCGGAAAAGCCATACCGGAAGTTCCGGTCCCCGGTACCGGAAGTTCCGGTAGGCTAACGGAGAGTTTGGCTCTCCGGAAAAGCTATACTGGAAGTTCCGGTCCCCGGTACGGAAGTTCCGGTAGGCTACCGAGAATTTGGCTCTCCGGAAAAGCCATACCGAAAGTTCCGGTCCCCGGTATCGGAAGTTCCGGTAGGCTAACGAGAGCTTTGAGCTCTCCGGAATGCCATACCGGAAGTTCCGACTTGACACCGGAAGCTCGGTACGGTCCCGTTTTCAAACCCTAAACCTAGGTACCGGAAGTTCCGGTACTCCACCGGAAGTTCCGGTGCGGGCCAAAAATCCGGATCTAACCCTAATTCGAACCATACCGGAAGTTCCGATACGCTATCGGAAGTTCCGGTGTGAGTTTCGGACAGGCCAACGGCTCTTTTTGGAGCCGTGGTATATAAGCCACACTCCACCCCACTCACACAACTCTTGCACATTCCGAACACTCACACATTTGAGCTACACTCCACTCACTCCAAATCCTCTCCAAAAGCAAAAATTCCATCCTTGAGCTAGGATTCGAGTGAGAGACTTTGAGCAAGTGTTTGAGAGACTTGATTCCATTCTTGAGCATCTTCACTCCCGTCAAGCTTGTGATTTGGATTTGTTACTCTTGGAGCTTTGAGCTCCAAGACGGCTAGGCGTGCTCGTGAGCTCCCAACTTGTGTGGTGAAGCCCGAGAAGTTTGTATGGGACGTCCCGGAAGGGACCTTGATAGTGGAAAACTCAAGGTTAACCTTTCCGGTGACTTGAGGGAGAAATAGGGTTGAGAGAAACCCGGTCCTCGGTGGACTTTCTCAACGGAGACGTAGAGCCCTTGGTGGGCTTGAACTTCGTGAAAAATCCGTGTCTCTTGTGCTCCCTCCTTTTACTTAAGCGCGTTGTTGTCTACTTTGCTAGGTTGCTTGTTAGTTTCCCTTTATGCCGTTAAATTATTAGAATTGTGTAGGGTTTAATTCCGCATTTATCACCCTCGCACCGAAAGTTCCGTATTTTACGTTTTTGTCTTAGTGTTATTTCGTAGAAAATTTTAGGTTCGCCTATTCACCCCCTCTAGGCGACTTTCACAAATGGGACTTATAAAATTGCCCCTATACCAAAATTTCTTGATTTTTTGCCCAAAATTTCTGAAAAACTTTATGATTTGTCCTAGAGCTTGCCACATTGGTTTTTTCCCCTAATGACGTGGCAAGGACATGCAAAACTACGATTTTACCCCTGATCGAACTAGTCTCTTGTCAAGATAAATTCAAATTCAAATTCGAACTTCGCATTTCAGATTTGTAATTCCAATTCAAATTTCAAGTTCGAATTTTTAGATTTGAAATTTGAATTCAAATTTTGAATTTAGATTTGAAATTTCGAAATTGAATTTTGAATTTGAATTTTGAATATGAAATTCGAAATCGAATTTCAAATATGAAATGTGAGTTTGAATTTCGAATCTGATATTTGAATTCGAAATTTGAATTCACAATTTAAATTCAAATTTTGAATTTCGAATTTGAATTCACATTTTAAATTTGAATATGAAATATGAATCTAAAATTTGAATTTGAATTTGGGATCGAAATTTCGATGTCGAAATTTGAATTTGGATTTCGAATCTAAAATTCGAAATTTGAATTTGAATTTGAAATTCCAAAGTTGTTCGAATTTGAATTTGAAATTCCAAAATTTGAATTTAAATTTCGAATATGATGTTAAAAATAAATCTTAATTGAATCTAAATTTATACATAAGTGTTGGAGAAGGGCATGTGCAATTTAGTCTTTTCGCGCATACCTACCATGTCACAAAGGTACACGTGGTAAAAAAATATGTTAGACAAGGTGATGTGGCTTGCCCCTTCTATTTTGAAGGGGTATTTTAGCTCCATAAGGACAAATCTACTTATATATAAAAGATGCAACCCACTAAGAGCCATTCAATGCTATTTCTCTAGCTCCACGTTACGCCACGTCATCTCCAACCCACTAAGAGTTATTCAATGCTATTTCTCTAGCTCCACGTAGCGCCACATCATCTCATATAATTTTAACAATTAGATAAAGATTGAATGTTAGCGATTATGAGCTATTTTGAACTTTTCAAATCTATGCCATGTCGGATAGAAAGTTAGCACTCCCGATTATCACCGGACTCCCATCTATCTATCCACGCATCAATATCCTCATGTCACTTTATGTTATTCGATCACCATAAATTAAGGTAGAGAAACTGCTGCCTCCAAATACCTTCATTACTACTCCACCTTTTGTTCCTCGTGTCTTTTCCATTTCTATTTATTTTCTTTTTTGGGTGTTTGTGAAGTGTTTTTTTTCATATTATATAATGTGCCGCGGCAACGCGTGGGGTATCATCTAGTTATAAAGTATTTATGGAGATCTTGTACAAAAAATCAAGAAATTTTGCTACAGGGATAAATCATGAATTGCCCCCATGGCAACCGGCATCCAGATCCACAGCTTTAGCCCTGGTTGTACCCTCCCACGCCAGCCTTGCACCACCTCTCGCTCCTCCCGTTAGCTGCAACACCTCTTGCTCCTCCTCCTGTTGGCATTACGGCGTGGTGTCGGCAGATCCAGTCTGTTCGGGCGCGACACGGCGGCATCAGCTGCGCCGTGGTAAGGTGAGTTACCGGTGGGCGGAGGCGCATGGGTCGGTCTTCGTATCCACGACGAGGCGTCCTCTACGGCCAAGCCGACCTTGCCCCAGCTCGCCTTCCACCTCCTGTCGGCGCCACGGTCGGGCAACAGCGTATCGATTTGTCTCGAGATCCATGCGGCGACGGCAGGCGCAGTCCCGCGTGGGGTCTTGGAGGAAGCAAGCACGCCCTCACTTAGCGCTTCTGCTACACCACCCAGCACCATCGATCCAAGCACGAGCTGTCTATCTGTTGGTCAGGCATGTTTAGCGCTCATATATCAATATATACTTTCTAATCTTTGTCTCGTTGCTATAATAGTTTGTTCTGTTTCAGTGGCTCAATCGATGATGAGTAGAAGTAATGTTTGTTTATGTCAAAATCTAATGCAGTTCCGCATTGATAGCATGATTGAGAGCGTTTTTTCACTTCATTTCTTTTTGTCTTTCCATGCTCACCAAGTGTTCACTACAATGCCTGTCTAAGGATGCATCTGTTTTGTTGCTTTCCAATATTCATTGACTGTTTGTTGGAGAACAAACTCATTGGTTTAGTTTATCCTTTGGCTCCGAACTTATTCTTTACTCATGGATCTAAACAGTGATCTTGTTCAATCACTATATTTTCTTTTTGTTACAAGCAATATATGCTAATCTAAAAATCCTTTGCTTACTGCTGTGTTAATCTTCTCTATTTAAATATTCTTCTTTTCCTCTTTTGTATATTGCAGTGCATATGTTTTTTTCTAGATGCATTCTATTTCAAAACTTTGGTTAGTCTGTTTCGATTCATCTGTGTTTAAGTCGTCATGCTGCTTTTTGCACCTTTATCCTTCATTGAGTGTGCAGCTCCCTGAACAAGCATGCTTTGTTTTGCAGGTTTTGTATAGGTGATTGTACTGGTTATTAGCTCAGCACTCGTCTGAGGAGCTGCTCGTCTGAGGCGCACAATCTGAGCATGGGTCAGTGTGACACTCCGTGTCATGTTTTTGCATGTTAGCAATTTTAAAACTAACCTCAGGACTGGATTAACCTACCCAAGAAAATTCATTGACATGCAAAGTGTTTTGGGCAGTGAATAAATTGAAAAACACTTTGTTTTGAACTACAACTCAAATTTCTACAACATAAGTATGGTCAACCAAAAATATATGTTGTAGGGCATGTCAAAAGAAAAATCTAGGACAAAACCCTACTGGATTTCATCAAGGTTTGATATCTTAAATAAATTAGAGAAACTTAGCTTTTAAGCCTTTTCTCTGAATTTCCAGAATTAATCTAGAAGGAATTTTTGAGTAAACTCAATGTGCATGTCACTTTCTAGAGTTATACTATCCAGCAAAATTCTCCTTTTTAATTTTCGAACTTGGGAAGGCCTTGCATTTGAATTTTCAAATTCGGATCAGACCACGTTTGGAAATTCGGGGAAAAAGAAAAGATGCTGAGAGAATATACCGTGGGGCCGCCTGTCAGCCACCCGCGGCGACCCGCGGGCGCGCCGCGTGCCAGCGCGTCCATACGTCGGCGCCGCGTGGCGCCCGCCCTCCGGCCCGTCCCCACCTGGTCGGGAGCTCGGGGAGGAGCCCAAGAACCGGTCGGAGCGCCCCCCCGCCCCCTCTCCATTATCCCCCTTTTCCCTTTGCTCTCCACCCCACCGCCATTACCGCCCGAGCTCGAGCTCGCCGCCCCGCCGCCGTAAGCCACCTCCCCGCGCGCGCATCCGCCTTGAGCTCCGCCACGACCCCCTCTAGCTCCACGAGCCGCCGCGGAGACCCCCATGGACCGTGGGTGAAGAATCGAGCATTTCTCCCCGCACCGGCCGCCGGGACCTCCCCGCGAAATTGCACCTCTCCGATGATCTCTTGTCCCTCTTTTGTCATCGAGCGCGTGGGGAGCTTCTCCCGGACCTCCCCGACGAGTTCCATTTCGATTCTTTTATGCGAGGTGAAGCCGGCACCCCATTTCTTCCCTCCCCGCCGCCGGACGCCTCCGCATCCCCGTCGAGCCCCATCCCCGAGTGGTGCTCATCCTCGACCAAGGTCACGACGGTGGAGCGCACCCTCCAGGTGAAGCTCCACGACCAAGCCGCTCATCCATCCGTCCCTCCTCCGCGACGAGCACCCCCGCCTCGACCCCTCCGCACCGCCACTACCCGTCGCGCCGCATCTCCGGTGAGGATCCCGCCAACCCAACCCCACCCCAAGATGCGCCATCTCATACCACATCTAGAGGACCCCTCGCCTTGGACCGCGAGCCCCGGCGCCGCTCCGGCCGCCGCGCCGTCGTGCGCCGGTGAGGCCACAGGGCGGGCCACACGGCCCGGGATCCCGTGTGACCACAGCCACACGCGCATCCGGAACCCTGTGGTCCCCGGTGCGGCACGGAGCGTGAAATTCGAATTTAAATCCCGGATAGCATTTTTGTAAATCAGGCCGAAATCCATTTAAACTTAGAATATTCATATCTAGAGTTCTAGACCTCGAAAAATTGCAAACTAAATTTTGTTAGAATCCTTGTGACATGTACTATTTTCTGGTGCATTCACTTTGGCATGATCAGAGGCAATTTATTTGGGTTAAATTCGTTTTAGGGAATTCAAGATTAGGGCTTAATTAATTATTTAATTACCCCAAATTGTGAAGCTTAATTTAATTATTATCCACAACATGTCCTTAAGGACCAGAGGCAATTTAATTGCTATTTTACCTAGTTTTTCTAGGATTATTGGATTATTTCACTTGCACATGTGATAATGATTTAAATGCTTCATCGGGATTGATGAAGTAAATTAATTTGGTTAATCACCCTTAAATCATTTTCACCTCGCTGGGTGCCAAGTTATTTTATACTCACAAATTACGTGTATTTGATGAAATTCGCACGTATTCCATAAAATATTCGTTATCATGTTTTCATCAAAATTCAGACATCATCTTTGCATCATGTAGTCTGCCGTGGTGAACGCGGTAACCGGCGAGGAGGAGCCGAAGCTGCTGCTATTGTTGACCCAGCTTGTTTAGGGTCAAGCTCAAGGCAAGCCCCGGTGCACAACCTATTTAATTAAGTATTTTAATTTCATCACCGTGTTTGTAGGTCTCGTATTGTGCATTAGGTCTACAGGAGTTGTGATAAAAACCCTAACATGCAGTAGGACCCTATTTATCCTGGTTCGATCACCCTACGCTAGATGCTTGCTTAAATAGGGCGATGATCCGTCGAGTGGTACGCAGACCACTCGTAGATAGGACAATCACCTTTTTGGACACGATGCTAAGTATTGAGAAGAGAATGGAAATTGGAGGCGAAACGACTCTTCGTGAGGCGGGTCCGTCACGCCGTGGTATCGAGCCGTCTTGGGGATATTACAACACCTTAAGCAGTCTATTTTCGAAAACTAGGACGTTATCGTGTGAGGACGTGCCCGTAAGGACTATATTAGTTGTAGCAGTGGCAATGCTAACCCCGGGTTATGATTGTTTAATTACTTGCACCTACGTGCCGTGGCTCGGGTATGTCCGCATTTAAATTAGCGGTCCGTGTGTGACATCCCGTGTCACGATCTTAGGCCAATCACATAATTAACCTCCTAATCACAGCATTAAGAAAGTACTAAGGTTAATCACCAACCAGGAAAAAGAAAAGAAGAAGAAAATAAAAAGGGAAAAGGGGAGAAAACCTAAACTAAACCCTAACCCTAACCACCCCTAAAGGAAATGCAAAAATTATAAAGACACCACCCCTAGATTTTTGCACCACTGGATTGCTCATGTAAAAAGATGAATTTACAATATTTTTACCAAATTTTTGAACAAGGTTTTGAATGCCCAAAAATTCAAATTCAAATCTGAAACACTGTTGCTTGTGAATTTTGTATGACTTTTTGGAAGCAAGTTTAGAACTTCAAAATAAAAGATGAAAATTAGAGCACATCATCCTGAATCTCCTCATATTTTTGGTTTCATTTTTGGAGCAACAGAAATATGAATTTTCGTCAAAGTTTCAAACTGTAGATTCAAAAATTCAAACTCGAGCTCGAGCTACTCGTTGCCGCCTGGGCAATGGCGGCCGGACCGGCGGTCCGGCCAGCCTGGCCGCCGCCCGGGCGTGCGCCTGCCCAGTCCCATCGCCACGTCCCTCCTGGCCATCTCCCCAACCGACTTGGTACCCGCCGGCCAGCAGTAGGGCGCCGGAATTAATTCCCCGTCCCGGCCGCCTGCCCTCTCGCCGCCGTCCTCCCGCGCCGATGACTGGCACGGAGGCCAAGCTCCCATCGCCCCCCCGTGCCACAAAACGTTTCCCCAACTCCCTCCGCATCTCACCGCACCGCCGCCCCGCTCCCTTCTCCTCCGTGGCTCGCGCACGGCCGGAAATTGGAGCCGCCGCCGCGACACGGCCGCCCCGAGCTTCCTCGCCCGTGCGCCGCCTAGGTAGGCCGCCTCACCCTCCCTTCTTCGCCAATTCGTGCGCTAAGACGTGCCTAAGCTCCCCCCGACGCGCCCCCTCCTCTCGGCCCTAGGTCGTCGGGAATCCGAGGAGAAATCCGTCGCCGTCGCCGCCATCTCGCCACCCCTACGTCGAGCACCTCTCCCCGGCCACCGTCAAGCTCGGGCGACCCCACGCCGTGCTCCTCCACACGCAGGTGAAGCTCCCCGACCAAACCCCGCCTCCTCTCTCCCTCTCGTGCTCCCCGCGCGAGCTCGTCGGAGTTTCGCAAGCTCCGCCGCTCGCCGCGCCGCCTCTCCGGCCACCGCGGGTCCCCGTGGACCCCACCGGGAGCTCCCCGTCCCACGCGCATCGTTTTCCCCAAAGGCCGGAGCATGAGCTCCAGCGCAGCGCCGCCACGAGCGAGCTCGCCGGCGCCGGCCACCGTCGCCGGAGCGCGCGCGCCGCCTCTGTTTTAAAAATGAACCGGTGGCATTCTCGTAAATCCACCCGAACTTCGTTTGAGTTTGAAAAATTCATATCTGGCGTTTGAAATGTCCAAAAATTGCAAACTAAAATGTTTTGGAAACTAGAAGACCTGTACTTTCATAAAAGTAACATGAACTCATCAGATCTAGTCATGTCCACATTTTTACAAAAATGACAAAAGTCAACCCCTGAAAACTTAACTAAGCCATAACTTTAAAAATATAAATCCAAATTAAATGCCACTTGGCCAAAAGCTTCACCCAGACACACATGAATTTTTGGCACGGGAAGATCTGCATTTCATTTCATATGTTTCAAGTTATTGCATTTCTTGCATTCTCTGTATTTAATTTTTAATTAAATCTGTATAAATTCTTTTTGCATGAAACTTGGTAATTATTTTCCTTTTGGTACTGTGCAGATGTAGAAAATCCCATGTTAAATGTTGAGCATGTTAAGTAATAATTTTTGCAAACCCTAGATCTAAATTCCTAAAAAGTCATTTTCAGCACATGCATAAATAGTTTTATGTCACAAAAAAATCATGTTCATACATGTTTATGTAATTTCTACTGTTCATTATGTCCTTTAGCACCTCATGGTAGGTTTAGTCAAAAGGTTTCATGTATTTCGCGTATGTATGAATTTTGAAATCGAATTCCTATTTTAAAAGGAAATCGTCATCGCATGTGATGTTAAAATACATAAGCCTAGATTTCTTCGTATTGTACTATGGAAACTTGCTAAGATATTAGTGCCAAAACCTACACCAACCACAGCACTCATGTCTATGCCACCAAGTCATTACTCATTATATTAGTATGGCCATGCTTGTCATGTATTTGGACCCCCCTTAAATAAAACAAGAGACATGTCATGCTTGCTAGGGTTTGAGCAAACAAACTTGTGATTAATATGTTCATAGGCATCTTTACAAAACAGCACACATGCATTACTCTCATCATCGACCTTGTATTCATGTGACTTATGCATTGCATTTCATTCCTTAGGTGACGACGCCGAATTGATCCCGCCGGAAGAAGCTATTGCCACGCTCAACGCTTGTGAGGCTAGTGCTAACTTCGATCACTCTCAAGGCAAGCCCCGGTGCATTCCTATTATTTTGAAATGTCTTTCTTTTATCACTATAGTAAGGATGATGAATGTGCATTTAAGTTTAGGCGTTGATTGGAAATCCACGTGTATAAATTCCTATATGTCCTATGTCGCTTATGTGTCATATCCTCGTTAGAAGTGCTATGCTATGTTTTTGGAGTCAACGATAGATTTGGGGATCTCACTCATGGCTTATGACTAAATGTGAACATGATGAATTTGGTTTAAAAATTGAGAACACCCCATTGTGGCTCCGCGAACAAGTTTGAGTTGTGTACCACTTGCATACCTTTCTTATGGGGATTGGTAAACCTATATAGCTTGTAAGTTGTAAAGTGAGCCGGACATCTCACCGACCCGGAGGTGATGTGTTTGGCACGGTGGTTGCACGGGTTGAGGACCGTTGGAGAGTACATGGGTTAAGCCTTGGGCGCGTTGTTGAACGGTCGCAAGGGGGACGTGTACTCGGGGTCGGTGGCCCCGTGTTTTACTTTATGATGAACTCGCGAACGGTGGCCATACGTGTTCTTAAATGATGCGTATGTCGTGCATTTGGGTTCTTTCCTGCAGGATTAATAATTCGATAATTATCGCCGTTTCCTCTCGGTTAACGAGTACCACTTGATTCGAGCAGTTCGCAATGTGTAGTAATGGAAAGAGATTGAATAGCTTGCTGTTTTATATTGATATTAAATTGTATTGCAAACCCTTGTCTGGCTAGTATGCTCACTAAAGTTCCTTTTTATGCAACAACCCTATTAATTTGGCTAAGTAATAAATTTGTCAACCTAATTAGCATAGGTGCTATTTATGCAAAAGGCCAAGTTAAACCGGTCAAGCCTCATGCATCTAGGAGTCGGTCTTAGATGGCCAATTTGACGGGTAAGACTTGCGGAGTATGTTAGATACTCAGGCTTTGCCACTACATGTTGATTTACGGGTTTCCCGCAAGCCGGTTTTTGTGATTGTTGTGGTAAGGTGGTTTGGGATGAAGAAGAGCCCAAAGAGTGGACCATTGAATGGGTCCCTAGCTCTCCGACCCATGACGAGTGAGCCATGGCCTAGGCCGGCATGGTTCCTTTAAGTTATCTATGTATCGTCGAGTTATGTATTTCGCTTCCGCACTTTAAATTCGAACAAAGATCATGGTTATGTAAGACTTAATTTCGAACCTAATGTATCTTTTATTCGAACTCTATGTTGTAATCAAGACTTAATTATGTAACCTTGCAAATCGTGTATGTTTGTTAATGTGATGCTATGTATGGTTGCTTCGTCAATCATCTCCCAAGGCGATCCGTACCACACTTAACTATCTTTCGGGATAGGGGTGTGACACCGTGCCCGCGGACGGAGAATACGGGACAATGTTGGCTCGTGGCTGACCACGGGGCGATCCTTTCCATGGGTCGTTACTTGTAGAACTGTTTATTTTCGTAGTTTCTTTTGAATTTGATGTACTGTTTATGGAATGAATCTTCTGCAGGTACATAACTACGCTAGTAGGTGTGTGTCAATAATTTGGACCGACTTACGTGGTTGAGTGCGGGTCGCCACCCCGAAATTCGTACACTGTTGAGACGGTATTATTATTATTTTCTTTTCGTTGAGTGAGGACGAATAGGGTAATTAATATGCATTCATGATAAAAATGGCAACCCTAAAATTCTGAATTTTTATAACCTGAAAATTTCAGAAACTCGCTAAGCAAAGAAAATCCATAACTTTTTGCTCGAATCTCGGATTTGAGTAATTCCAGATGTTCTGGAAACCTAAAGAAGTAAACTAATTTATGGATTTGGTTTTGTGATGTTTGGATCCAGAGTAAGAGAGTTATGCTCTGTTTTGTTCAGAGGTGCTGTTCCAGTTTTTCAGAATGACAGCCTGGTTGATTTTCCCCATAACTCTCAGCTCGATTGTTGGAATGAGGAAAACGAGCACTTTCTTGAAAGCTTGAGTCGCGAGCTACAACTTTAGTAGTCTGAGGAAGGACTGGTTTTGAGGCGGTAGGATCGAAAATCCCAGATTCCTCCCTCTGAACTAAAAATGCCTCAGCTTTGTTTTCAGAAGTTTACGCCGGTACCTTTTCGGTCATATCTTTGTGCTCGTGAGCTGGATGCTGGTGATCTTGTACTCCTTGGAAAGGTTGAAGCATGAGCTACAATTTTTGTATTCATTTGGGAGACCATTTCCGAATCGATCTGGCTCATTTTTGTCAATCTTATTCACTGTACAAGTCGTTGTTGTTTCAGAATGCACAGTCTGTCAAGAAATGATCATAACGTTTCGCTCGTGCAGCGAAATGAACTGATCAAATACTCGACGGAAAGCTTAGATGATGATCTAAAATGTTGTTAGTATAAGGAAAGACCAATTCTGTCATTTTCTGGGATAAAATGCACGGTTTTGTTGACTGTACGACATTGGAACGTCGGTACAGAACCTGATTATCGGGGAAACATACGGTTTCGATAATTCTTACCATACCCTTGCTTGTATGATTCTTCTTGGATTAACGTCCATAATTCAGTGCGTCATGCTTACGTGGTAAAAATCTTTTTCGTGTTCTTCGCAGATGCCGTCCGACAGCGAGTCTGATCGCGGTCATGCCGACGTGACATGGTCCACTGGGGAGGAGGCTTTGACGGAGACTCTCCCTGGCATGCTGTGGGCACTGTTGGAGACTTTCGGATATACCCAGGCCCCGATGTACTTTATCCAGCGCGTCAGAGTTTCTGGGGTTCATCTTCACAAGGTGAAGGCGGAGGTTGCTAACCACCCCGACGAAGGGGCAGGGTACACGGAGTACCAAGTGTTCGCCAAGAGCACCTACGAGGGCCGAGCTAAGCTAGCTCAGCTCGTGATGGCGGAGTTCGTGAGCTCTCACAGGGACTCCTTGTCGGGCACCCCTTTTGAGCTGATCCCGACACTCGATTATTTTGACGAGGTGATCGATCGACGTCTCGGGAGGATCTCCCGCACGGAGTTGGGCTATCACGGCGTCGCCCGCTACGCTCGTGAGGCCTTCTGGATACACCGGGACACGGACGTGATGGCATCGCGCCTCCGGGACCGTGTTACCCAGTTGGCCACGGACTACCGCCAGCTGAACGCGCGTATAACTGCTCTCGCCCAGGCTCAGTTCAGCACTGTCCAGAGCCTGCAGAGCAAGACCCAGGAGGCTGCGAGAGTCACGGACGAACGTGACGACTTCGTCCGTGAGAGGGATGCCCTGCTGGTTCAGCATAACCTCCTGTTGGAGGAGCGAGACGAGCTCCGATAGGCGAAGGACGACCGGACCCGGGAGCGCGATGAGGAACGCCAGCAGCTGGCGGGCCGCAACGCGCGAGTGGTTCAGCAGGAGCATTACATCCACCACCTCCAGACTAACCTGCTAGCTTCCCAGCAGATGGCGGTGGAGCAGCACCACGATATTCAGATGTTGGATCAGTAGGTCGCGCAGTTGCAGCAGCAATTGCAGGCTGCCCTGGCACCTCCCCCGCCACACGACGACGCGTTCGACGTCGACGAGCCGTAGGAGTGACCTCCCTTGGTAGGAGGGTGTTAGGAGTAGATTGACTGCCAGCTAGCAGCAAGGATTATTTTGATGCTCGATAGCTGGACTAAATCGAGTAGTACCCATCTAGTGAGGGATGTTTGGAGGCGTGATTGTAATCGTATGACTAGCCGATGATGGATATGAACTATGGATATTATGGAAATTGTGGCATATTGTGCTAGTTTGTGAAAATTGGGTTGTATTTTATTTCCATACGAGGCATTCTTTCTTTTAAATGTTCATACTATATCGCAAGTCATTTATTGACTGTGGGAATCTTATTTCCTTACGGATGGCCGATAACGTTGAGGTTTTGGACAACGGTTGGATGTGTTCCGATTGCTCGCCCCGCGGCGGTCTACCTGCGATGCTATGGCAGGCCATGCGGACACTAGGGTACACCAAGCCCCCTGCCTACGTAGGGAAGGAGTTCGTGGAGCGAGGAATGATCACTTGTACCATGCACGTGGTTGTGCCGGGCAAGGCGATACCACCACATCAGGAGTCGTGGATGGTGACCACGACGGGTCTCGCGATCTATAGCGCATGGGACCTGGCAGCGTTGGAAGCTCTCACCAGGCTTTGTGAGCTTCACGCACCTGACCTCGTAGGGTCACCGTACCTATACTTGCCGGTTGGTGACCCCTACGATAGCCGTTGGAGACGCCGCATGGCAGTGTTGTGTGACCCCACTACACCTCACTTCAACCCCATGCTGGCGAACACCGCGTGCTATGCGGACGTTCTGTACCGTCAGCACGAATACCGGAACCGAGAGGTGAGATTCCTCATGGAGGCCATGCGAGGGAACGACGCCGGGGTCATTCGGAGGGACCAACAAGTCACCTCGCTCACCGCGGAGAACGCGACACTCCGTTAGCAGCTCCAGCAGTAGCAGACCCTCGTGGCGAACCTGCAGCAGGAGGTGCAGGCGACCGCTCGGGCCCGGGACGAGGTAGCGGCGTCGCGAGATGCAGCCGACGCCCGTTACTTGCGTTTCCTCACCGAGTACGGCCCGCGTGGACCAGGTCCTCGTGTGACTTTGTTTCTCCGTCGGGGAGAACAGTTTGAGGATCCCGATGACGCAGAGGAGGACCGAGCGGCACAGTAGTGCGCGTTGTAAGGATTGCGGTCGACTTCCCTACTTGTATCTTGCTTTGTTTTGTGATGTAATTGGAACTTGTAGCGGTTGATCGTGATCGTACCGTGGTGTTAGTGATTTGTGTACTAAACTATGGTGTAGCGTTGGAACTCGTTAATGCAGTATGATGTGTGGGATGATGATGTTTCGCATTCTGTAATTTCTACATTGCGTTGGTTTTACTACTGCTGTTGGTTTATTAATTGTGCATCTGTTTACTCCCATGTCAAAAGTTATTATTGCTACGGATCAATTAATTTAATGGGTTTCGCAATTTTGCTTCACGGAATGGTGAGAACTCGCAACACCAATGATCTCCATGGCGATGGGCCCGAGAGCTCGGCCCGGGGTGCTAGAAACAACGCACCACCACCGCCGCCACCTGTCCCTAATCCCATGGACATGATGGCCCGGTTCCTCGCAGCCATGCGAGATAACCAGCAGCAGCAGAACGAGTTCCTGCGGGAGCTACGTCGGCAGGCACCTGCCGGGGACGGCAACCGCGGGCGTCGGAACTGCGATGTGGCACCGCGGGAGATCACGTACCAGGAGTTCCTGGGCACTCAGCCCCGAGGTACGACGGCTCCGGCGAGCCGATGAGGGCGGAGGACTTCATCCGCCTCACCGAGTCCAAGTTTGGACTGCTCCACTGCACCGACGTGCGGAAGACGCTCTTTGTCGCGCACCAGCTGGAGGGCGCCGCTAGTGCTTGGTGGGCTACCCACCTAGCCACTCGCCCGCCGGCACGCAGACCACCCGGGAGGACTTCAAGAGGGTCTTCCGTGCTCACTTCATACCTACGGGTGTGATGCGCCGGAAGGCGAGGGAGTTCATGGCTCTCACCCAGGGAGGCCGCAGTGTACACGAGTACACCCAGCAGTTCAACCGGCTGGCACTCTATGCCCCCGAGCTGGTGGACATAGATCGAAGTGCAAGGACCGCTTCATGGAGGGACTCGGTGTCGAGTTGCAGGACCGCCTTACCCTCAACATGGGGGTAGCTTCTCGGAGTTCGTGTACCTGCAGGGTCCAGGCGGAGAAGAAGAGATTCGCGAGTGCTACGGGGCCATCCAACCGCCCCGGGCTAAGTACCGCATGATCTACACCGACCCCTCCGGGCAGCGCTACCGCTCACAGCCTATGGTGGCGCCGCGCCGGTCGGCACCCCCACGAGAGGCCCCCACAGCAGCAGCGAGACGGGACAGCGTGCTCCAGCACCCCGCCCGGCTCGGAATGCTGTAGGGAACCGTCCACCACTACCCGGAGCCCCTTGCTTTGGTTGTGGCCGTCCAGGACACTTTGTTAGGGATTGCCCCTATCAGCAGCGGGGCAATGCTCCTATCCAGCAGCGCGGAACAACAACAGTTCCCCGGTGAAGACAGGGCGTGTGAACTACACGTCCACCGAGGAGATCCCGGACGACGCACCGGTGATGGCTGGTATGTTTTCTGTTCGAGACCACCCCGCTGTCATATTATTTGATTCTGGAGCATCGCATAACTTCATCGTAGCGTGTTTGTGGAGAAGTTTGGGTTATGCCGTAGCACGATGAGATCATCGTACTTGATTAAGTCGGCTAGTGGTCGGATCACCGCTAGAGATGAGGTTAGATGGGCACCGGTCACCTTACAGAGCTAAGGTATACCCCACAGATTGCATCGTCCTTCCAGGCAGTAATATTGATGTGATATTGGGCATGATGTGGATGAAATACCACAGGGCAGTATTGGACATAGATGCTTTCATTGTCAGCTTGAATTCCCCAGTGCATGGTCGGGACGTTCTCCGATCGACCTATCCTAAGAATTGTACTCCAGCAGTACACCAAGCTATTGTCGAGGGTCTAACCGATATTCCAGCTTGTCCATGAGTTTCCCGACGTGTTTCCTGAGGATCTTCCGGGAATGCCTCCGGACAGGGATATTGAGTTCAAAATTGAGTTGCAGCCAGGCACGACTCCTATCTCAAAGAGACCATACAAAATGGCACCCAAGGAATTAGCAGAGTTGAAGGAGCAATTGAAGGAACTGTTGGACAAAGGTTACATTAGACCTAGTTCCTCACCTTGGGGCTGTCCAGCTCTCTTTGTCAAAAAGAAAGACAAGTATTTGCGCTTATGTGTGGATTACCGACCCCTCAATGCAGTCATTATCAAGAACAAGTATCCATTACCTCGCATTGATATCTTGTTTGATCGGTTGATGGGAGCTAAGGTATTCTCAAAGATTGATTTGCACTCAGGTTATCACCAGATCAAGATCAGGGCGGAGGATGTGCCTAAGACAGCCTTCTCTACACGGTATGGCCTGTATGAGTATTTGGTGATGTCTTTTGGGTTGACAAATGCACCGGACACTTCATGTATCTTATGAATTCTGTATTCATGCCCGAGCTTGACAAGTTTGTGGTGGTCTTCATTGATGACATCCTGGTGTACTCCAAGTCCGAGAAAAAGCATGCCGAGCATCTTCGCATTGTGCTCCGGAGATTGCGAGATCATCAACTATATGCGAAATTTAGCAAGTGCAAATTCTGGCTTAAGGAAGTTCCATTCTTGGGTCACATCATTTCGGAGGAGGGCATATCCGTTGATCCAAGCAAAGTGCAGGAGGTACTTAATTGGAAGGCTCCGAAGTCGGTACCACGTATTCGCAGTTTCCTAGGCTTGGCAGGTTACTATCGGAGGTTCATTCCGAATTTCTCCAAGATTGCCAAACCTATGACCGAACTTCGAAAAGGGAAAAGAAGTTTGAGTGGAATCGGACTTGCCGAGAAGCCATTGAGACTTTGAAGAAATTGTTGATATCTGCCCAGTGCTAGCACAACCGGACCTTGAGAAGCCTTTTGATGTTTTCTGTGATGCATCGAGCAAAGGTTTGGTTGGAGTTCTCATGCAGGAGGGCCGAGTTGTTGCTTATACTTCCCGGCAGCTCCGGAAGCACGAGCAGAATTATCCTACTCATGATCTCGAGTTAGCAGCAGTGGTACTCGCTCCGAAGGTGTGGAGACATTATTTGCTGGGCAATCTCTTTCGCATCTACACCGATCACAAGAGCCCGAAGTACATTTTCACTCAGGATGATCTGAATATGAGGCAGCGCCGTTGGTTGGAATTGATCAAGGACTATGAGTTGGAAGTGCACTATCACCCTGGGAAAGCCAATGTCGTTGCTCGATGCACTTAGCAGGAAGGCACATTGCAACCTCCTTCAGAGCCACTCGACCGGTCAAGGATGGACACTACATCCGAGGTTGTACCCCACGGGTCGCTCTACAACTTGGCTTTGATACCCACCTTGCGAGAAGAAGTGGTAGAAGCGCATAAAGTAGATACTTGCATTGCTCACCTTAAGAGAAGGATAAAGGAGGGAGATAAGCAAGTGGCATGTTTTCATGAGGACGATGCGGGAGTTGTTTGGTTCAAAGACCGCATTGTGGTGCCGAAAATTCTCGAGCTACGTAAGAAGATACTCGGATGAGGCTCACCTAGCCAAATATGCTATGCATCCCGGCAGCAATAAGATGTACCATGATCTTAGGACGAGGTATTGGTGGACAAGGATGAAAAGGGAGATTGCTCGCTATGTCGCTGAGTGCGATACTTGTCGTCGGGTCAAGGCCGACCATTTGAGACCCGCCGGACCGTTGCAGTCACTCGGTGTTCTAGCATGGAAGTGGGATGATATTAGCATGGATTTCATTGTTGGCTTACCCGCCACGGTGCGGAAGTTTGATTCTATTTGGGTGATCGTCGATCGATGGACCAAAGTGGCACATTTCATACCCGTGAGCACACGCTACCGAAGCCTAAGTATGGCCGGTTGTACATTGAGAGGATCTTGTGTTTGCATGGTGTACCCAGGACGATCATTTATGATCGAGGATCACAGCTTGTGGGACGTTTCGGGAGCAACTTCATGCTTCCCTAGGAACGAAATTAATTCGGAGCTCAGCTTACCACCCACAAACCGACGGTCAAACGGAGAGAGTAAATCAGATATTGGAAGACATGTTGAGAGCGTATGTTTTGGACCATGACAAGAAATGGGATGAATGCTTACCCTTGGCAGAGTTTGCTTACAACAACAGTTACCAAGAGAGCATTAAAATGGCACCGTTCGAGGCTCTCTATGGTCGTCGCTGCCGTACTCCACTCGGTTGGTCCGAGTCCGGAGAGAGAACCATCTTTGGGCCAGAACTTGTGCAACAAGCCGAGGAGCGAGTGTTGGAAATACAAGCAAACCTCAAGGCAGCAAAATCAAGGCAAAAGAGCTATGCGGATAAAAGACGCCGACCACTTGAGTTCAAAGTAGGTTACCTTGTGTACCTTCGAGTCTCACCGACCAAGGGTGTACACAGGTTTGGCGTGAGAGGCAAGCTTTCACCCCGCTACATCGGACCCTACCCCATTGTGGCCGGATGCGGTGTGGTTGCTTACAAGCTTGAGCTGCCCGACACTCTTGCCGGCGTGCATGACGTGTTCCATGTCTCGCAGCTGAAGAGGTGCCTCAAAGCACCCGTTGACCGAGTGCTAGATGAAGTGGTACCCTTGCAGCCCGATTTGACCTACTCGAGCGGCCAGTCAAGGTTGTCGATACGAAGGAGAGAGTTACCCGGCATAGCACTCGAAATTCTTCAAGGTCCAGTGGAGTCATCACTCCGCGAGGGAAGCTACGTGGGAGTCCGAAGATTTTCTTCGCACTCACTACCCAAAGTTCCCACTCCAACCTAGAGGTACGCAGATCACCACCTCCTTGCTTAATCTTAATCTCGGGACGAGATTTCTTTAAGGGGAGGGCTGTGACACTCCGCGTCATGTTTTTGCAAGTTAGCAATTTTAAAACTAACCTCAGGACTGGATTAACCCACCCAAGAAAATTCATTGACATGCAAAGTGTTTTGGGCAGTGAATAAATTCAAAAACACTTTGGTTTGAACTACAACTCAAATTTCTACTACACAAGTATGGTGAACCAAAAATATATGTTGTAGGGCATGTCAAAAGAAAAATCTAGGACAAAACCCCACTGGATTTCATCAAGGTTTGATACCTCAAATAAATTAGAGAAATGTAGCTTTTAAGCCTTTTCTCCGAATTTCTAGAAAATCTAGAAGGAATATTTGAGTAAACTCAACGTGCATGTCACTTTCTAGAGTTATACTATCCAGCAAAATTCTCCTTTTTAATTTTCGAACTTGGGAAGGCCTTGCATTTGAATTTTCAAATTCGAATCGGACCACGTTTGGAAATTCGAGGAAAAAGAAAATATGCTTGAGTGAATATACTTGTCGGGCCCGCTCGTCGGCCACCCGCGGTGACCCGCGGGCGCGCGCCACGCGCCGGCGCGTCCGTATGCCGGCGCCGCGTGGCGCCTGCCCTCCGGCCCGTCCCCACCTGGTCGGGAGCTCTTCCTCCCCAAGAACCGGTCGGAGCGCCCCCTCCCCCCCCCCGCCGCCTCTCCATTCTCCCCCTTTTCCCTTTGCTCTCCACCCCACCGCCATTACCGCCCGAGCTCGAGCTCGCCACCCCGCCGCCGTGAGCCACCTCCCCGCGCGCGCATCCGCCGGATCTCCGCCACGACCCCCTCTAGCTCCACGAGCCGCCGCGGAGACTCCGATGGACCGTGGGTGAAGAATCGAGCATTTCTCCCCGTACCGGCTGCCGGGACCTCCCCGTGAAATTGCACCTCTCCGGTGAGCTCCTGTCCCTCTTTTGCCGTCGAGCGCGTGCGGAACTTCTCCCGGACCTCCTTGACGAGTTCCATTTCGATTCTTTTACGCGAGTTGAAGCCGGCACCCCATTTCTTCCCTCCCCGCCGCCGGACGCCTCCACCTCCCCGTCGAGCCCCATGCCCGAGTGGTGCTCATCCTCGACCAAGGTCACGACGGTGAAGCTCCGGTGCACCCTCCGGTGAAGCTCCACGGCCAAGCCGCCGATCCATGCGTCCCTCCTCCGCGACGAGCACCCCTGCCGGACCCCTCCGCACCGTCACCGCCCATCGTGCCGCATCTCCGGTGAGGATCCCGCCAACCCAACCCTACCCCAAGATGCGCCATCTCATACCGCATCTAGAGGACCGCCTCGGCTTGGACCGTGAGCCCCGGCGCCGCTCCGGCCGCCGCGTCGCCGCCTCCCGACCATGCGCCGGTGAGGCCACGGGGCGGGCCACACGGCCCGGAACCCTGTGGTCCCCGGTGTGGCACGAGCGCGAAATTCGAATTTAAATCCCGGATGGCATTTTTGTAAATAAGGCCGAAATCCATTTAAACTTAGAAAATTCATATCTAGAGTTCTAGACCTCGAAAAATTGCAAACTAAATTTTGTTAGAATCCTTGTGACATGTACTATTTTATGGTGCATTCACTTTGGCATGATCAGAGGCAATTTATTTAGGTTAAATTCGTTTTAGGAATTCAAGATTAGGGCTTAATTAATTATTTAATTACCCCAAATTGTGAAGCTTAATTTAATTATTATCCACAACATGTGCTTAAGAATCAGAGGCAATTTAATTGCTATTTTACCTAGTTTTTCTAGGATTATTGGATTATTTCACTTGCACATGTGATAATGATTTAAATGCTTCATGGGGGTTGTTGAAGTAAATTAATTTGGTTAATCACCCTTAAATCATTTTCACCTTGCTGGGTGCCAAGTTATTTTATACTCACAAGTTACATGTATTTGATGAAATTCGCACGTATTCTATAAAATATTCATTATCATGTTTTCATCAAAATTCACACATCACCTTTGCATCATGTAGTTACGGTGGTGAACGCGGTAACCGGCGAGGAGGAGCCGGAAGCTGCTGCTATTGTTGACCCAGCTGTTCAGGGTCAAGCTCAAGGCAAGCTCCGGTGCACAACCTATTTAATTAAGTATTTTAATTTCATCACCGTGTTTGTAGGTCCGTATTGTGCATTAGGTCTACAGGAGTTGTGATGAAAACCCTACCATGCAGTAGGACCCTATTTATCCTGGTTCGATCACCCTACGCTAGATGCTTACTTAAATAGGGTGATGATCCGTCGAGTGGTACGGAGTCCACTCGTAGATAGGACAATCACATTTTTGGACACAATGCTAAGTATTGAAAAGAGAATGGAAATTGGAGGCCGGACGGGCAACTTAGGTGTTAAGTGAAGGACTGAAAGAGTCTTCAAGGTTGTAGCCCCGTCTCGTGCACACAATGACCACGTCGTGTCCGGCCCATGTGGATAAGTTTGAATGTACTGCTTGCATGCTTGGAGTTCATGGGCCCGAGAAACCGACGTACCGATGGTTGCTCGTATGTTAGAGAGATACCCTACTCCCTTGGTTACTTGGCAGGAATTTGGGAGGATAGAAGGGAGCACTCTACTCACGGATGACGTCCGGGACGGCATCGCGTGGGGGACCCTTCTCGGGGAGCTAGGCCCGACTAACACTACAGTGCCAGCTGGGAAAGGTTGTCTCATGCGGCTTCCGGAAGCGCGTATATGACGTGCAATCAGGTTTCTCGTGCAGGATGTAAATCGATTCGAATCGCTGCCCCTCATAGTAACGAGTACCACTTATCTCGTCCACCGGAACGTAGTCGGAAGAGAAACATTGATGATGATGATTATGATTAATTTGTTGTATTGCTTAATTACTTGTTTGGAAACATGTAACGCAGTAGATTAGTACAAATTAAATTAATCTGCTAAAAGTTGAAAGTAAGGATTCACTTGTAGGCCACCATAGTGCTTAATTTTATCCTATCCCACTGGCTTTTGCATGTCTAGGAGTCGGCTGTAGATGGCCACTTTGACGGGTCGATCTTGCTGAGCTCTAGTTGCTCAGGGCTTTGCTCTATGTGGTTTTCGGAGGACCCCGTCGGGCAGGACTTAGATGCTTGGAGAAGACGTCCGGCAGGACCGGACTCGGACGGAGGCCACTACACTTGGGAGTGGTGCGGTCCGGAGGAGTAGAGGAGTTGATGTGCCGGTAAGGTGTTCTAGGGCAAGAACACCTGTCTCTGCCGGATGCCCGTGACGTATCACCGAGAGAGATCGATTGTATCTTGTTGCTTCCGTTGTTTAGTTAATTTCCAAAGTTATTAGCTTCGATGCTTATGAGACTCGATGTACGTTTGTACTTGGGATGAATGTAAGACTTGTACCCATATTCATTGTATTCATGTTTATATTTGTATGTTGTAATATCGGGTATCACAGCGCGTGATGCCACCCATGATGATCCTGGTGACGGAAACGACTCTTCGTGAGGCGGGTCTGTCACGATCAGATCCTCGGTAGCAAGACGGTGAGTGGCAAGAAGTCTGATCTTAACTTGCACGTTAAGACTTCCGAGATTACTAGTTTTTATCCTGTTTTTCTTGCATCGACAAATCTGAATGTAACTTGCATATTATTACTGGATGTCGCATTCTTATATATGACAACCTTAATATCTCTATTTACTTGTCTATATCTGTGCTTGCAGGATTCAGATGATGCATTAAAACATACGGATAGAAGGGATCATGGAAGTTTTGAGCTGTAGTTTGGCATGCAACATGGAGATTAGATTTTTCTAGCAGCTAGGAATAGGATACTGTTACGGATAGAGATCATGGAAGTTTTGAGCTGGAGATTAGATTTTTCTAGCAGCTAGGAATATGATATTGTTTTTTCCTACTTGCTTCTGTATTTAAATTTCTGTTATATTTAAACTTGACTATGAAATTGTGGATATGTATGGCTGAATTCTGGTCTTGTGAAATTATGTGTATGGCTGATTATTTAATTCCAGAATTATGGATTTGTAATGTTTCACATTAGAATTATGAAACTATTTATTAGAAAAATTATTGGTTAATATTAATGTATGGGCCTAGAATATTTATTTGGCTTAGACCCATGATATAAAATCGGCTTGGTCCACACAATTTATTGAAATTAGACCATAGCACGAAATGGGCCTGCTTTGTATAATCAAATGGTTTGGGATCACAATTCTAATTGGGTTTCATTCGTATTAGAAGGTGGGTCTGGCCCATGCTATAAAATGAGTAAATTAAAGTGTACTTGGGCTTGAACCAAGATGTTAAATAGGTCCGGCCCACAATATATAATGAGCCTAGCCCACATCAAGTTATCATGCATGTGTTTTACGATGTTTTTGAAGTTCAATAGTGACGAAACAACAACGTCATTAATCTGCGACTTAAGTAAGAATCGTCGTAAACAAATTATGACGAAAACAGATTGAAACGTTGTTGAATGTCTTTTATAACGGACTATAGGCGACGTTTTCATTTTCGTCGTGTTTACGTCATAGATTGTATATTACGACGTATTTTTATGCTTTTGCAACGAAAATGAATCGTCGTAAAATGTCAAATCTCTTGTAGTGACTCTTTGGGCTCCGCTCTATCCCAAACAACCTTACCATAACAATCACAGTACATGTTATAAAAAAAAATCACAGTACCCGACTTGCGGGAATCCTGAAAATACACATGTAGTGGCAAAGCCTGAGTATCTAGCATACTTTGCAAGTTTTACCCGTCAAATTGGTCATCTAAGACCGACACCTAGATGCATGGGGTTTGACCGGGTTCACTTGGCATTTGCATAAAAACAGCACCTAACTAATTAGGTTTGCACTTTTATGATTAGCCAAATTAATAGGGTTGTTGTATAAAAGAAACTTTAGTGAGAATACTAAGCAATACAACAGTTTGTGATACAAATTGATATCAATGTAAAACAGCGAGCATCTCATTCTTTTCCTCTTACTAAACATTGTTAACTGCTCGAAACAAGTGGTACTCATTAACCGAGAGGAAACGGCGATAATTATCAAATTGTTGATCCTGCAGGAAAGACCCAAATGCACGACATACGCATCATTTAAGAACACGTATGACCACCGTTCGCGAGTTCATCATAAAGCAAATCACGGGGCCACCGACCCGGAGTACACGTCCCCTTGCGACCTGTTCAACAACGTGCTCAAGGCTTAAACCGTGTACTCTCCAACGGTCCTCAACCCGTGCAACCACCGTGCCATACACATCACCTCTAGGTCGGTGAGATATCCGGCCCACTTTACAATTCACAAGCTACATAGGTTTACCAATCCCCATAAGAAAGGTATGCAAGTGGTACACAACTCAAACTTATTCGCGGAGTCACAATGGGGTGTTCTCAAATTTTTAACAATTATCTCAATCAAGTGTAGCATAAGCAATATGTGAATGTCCAATTCTATCGTTGACTCCATAAGCATGGCGTCGCATTTCTATCGAGGAATTGACACGTATTCTACATAGGACATATAGGGAAATTTATGCAAGTGGATTTCCAATCAATTCCTAGAACGTAGATGCACATTCATCATCCTTAATGTAGTGATAAAAGAAAGCATTATGAAATAATAGAAATGCACCGGGTCTTTCCTTGAGAGTGATCGAAGTTAGCACTGGCTTCACAAGCATTGAGGTTAGCAACGGCTTATTCCGGCGAGATCAATTCGACGTCGTCACCTATGGAATGAAATGCAATGCATAAATAAAGAATACAAGGTCAATGGTAATGATGATGCATGGTGTTGCTTTGTATTGAATATATCGTTCCTTTTTTTAATGGAGTGAAATTAAATTACCACTTGTAGTGTAACATAGACCAAGCAATGTTTTGCCAAAATCGCATGAGTGCTGTGGTTTAAACTTGGTGGTTCAGATTCAAATGATGAGCAAAGTTACAATGGGATCAAAAGCAATTAGGGTTAGGGGAATTCTAATATCACATGCGATAACAATTCTTTTTTCTGACATGATTTAAGAAGGACTTAATTAATTAGCTCAATGAAAATTAATGGAACTTCCTACCCAAGTTGGACCATGATGGACTAAGCCACATTATGGGGAGTAAACATTACCATGAACATGCAAGCATATAAATTTAGGAGCATAAACTAAAGCCTAAAATGCTGAAATTGACGTTTTCCTTGCATTTAACAACTGACAGCAAAATAAATATTTAGGTGCTCCAAATTAAGCATGGTATTTTGTGCAAGTGTACAGGGCTATGAAGAGTAAATTTACCAAGTTTCATACCAAAATAATTGATATATAATTAATGCGAAATTAATTACAGGAAATGCCATTAAGGCCATAACTTTAACAATATGCAATGAAATTGCGATTTTCTAGTGCGTGATACTCAAGGGTACCAAGATACATGGTTTGGCCAAGTGGCATCTTCATTGGACTTTTATTTTTAAAGTTATGGGTTAAATGAGTTTACAAGGGTTGCACTTTAACATTTTTGGAAAAAATACAAAGATGAACAAAACACATAAGTTCATGTTACTTTTCAGAAAGTACAGGTTATGAGGGTTCCAAAACAATTTAGTTTGCAATTTAGTTTCGCATTATTTACGAAATTGTCACTGGGCTATTTTGAACAGAGGGTGGCGCGTGGGCTCCGACGAGCGGCGATCGGCGCCGACGAGCTCGGGCGCTGCGGCGCGCTAGGGAAGCGCATGGGCCGCGCTTGGGCCAGGGCGAAGCTCGCGGGGAGGGGAAGACGATGGTGGGGTCTACGGGGCCTTTCGGCGGCCGGAGGGGGCCGCGGCGAGCGGCGGCGCTCGCGGAACTACGGCGGCGTAGCGCTTCCAACACAAGGGGACAGAGATGGAGGGGCTGGGTCCGAGAGCACCACCCGAGGCTGGCGAAGGGCGGCGTGGGCTCGGACGTCGAGGAGGATGGTCGGAGGGGGTCGCGCCTTGGAGGTGGTGGCGGACGGCGACGGCAGCCTGCGAATCCTTCAATTTTCGGTGATTGGCTGCGAGAGATGGGGAAATGGTTAGGCAGGAGCGAGAGGAGTGCCTTGCGCACATTTTGGCGAAGGAAGGAAGGCAGCTCGACCTCTCTAGGCGGCGCGCAACGCGGAGGCGGTGCGGGCGGCGGCGCTTCTTCGTCGCGCGCGAGCTACGTATGGGAAGGGAGGGAGCTGGCGGTGCTGCGAGGTGCAGAGGGGGCTGGGCCACAGGTCTATGGCGAGAGGGAGACGGGGGCTTGGCCTTTGTGCCAATTTCTAAGGGCGGACAGAGGGGAGTAGCTGGCGGCAGGGGCGGGCGCCATCAATCCCGGGCTGTTCCTGTTGGCCAGTGGGTACAAGGACGGTTGGAGGTTGGCAGGAGCTTGCGTGGTGGATGGGACGGGGTGGGGGCAGGCGAGCGCATGTGCTGGGCGGCCGCGGTGGCGCCGGTCCGGCGGGCATTGGACGCCATTGCCTTCTGGGCAAACGCTCAAATGGGGATTTTTTAATTCAAATTTGGGTTTCTGAATTTTAAACAAAAATGATACTTCTGCTGCTCCAAAAATTAAACTAAAATACAGGGTGGTTCCTAGAGTTATGATCTACAACTTTGGTTTTGGGTCAAAGTTCCAAATCTTCTCATGAAAAGTCATACAAAAAACACAAACAGGGCTGTTTCAAATTCAAATTTGAATTTTTGAGCTTTCAAAACTTAATCCAAAAATGTTGCAAAAATGCTGTAAATACATGGTTTTGCATGTACAACATGAGGGTGCAAAAATATGAAGGTGGTACTGTTATAATTTTTGAATTTTTCTTAGGGCTAGGGTTTGCCCTAGGGTTTGTTTTTTTCCTTTTCCTGTTTTCCCCTTTTTCTTTCCTTAATTTACTTTGGTGATTAGCATTAGGGTTTGTTGCAATTGAGGGTGCTTAGGGTTTTAATTAGGTCATTAGGCTCTAATCGTGACATGGGATGTCACACGGCGGCGGTGAAGGCGGCGGCAGCCAGCGCTCCTCCCCTTGACGTGGAGCTCCTTCCTAAGGTGCGACGGTGGTGGAGGTGGTGGGAGCCAGCGCTCCTTCCCCTCGACGAGGAGCTGCACCCCGAGGTGCGGCGGTGGTGGAGGCGGCGGGAGCCATCGCTCCTCCCCTCGAGGAGGAGGTGCTTCTTGAGGTGCTGCGACGGTGGAGGGAGGTTGCAAGGCCCCTCAACGAGCTCGTCGAGAAGCGACGGCAGCGGGAGCTCCCGCGCTCCCTACTGGACGAGGCAACTGCTCGACCTCTTCATCCATGGAGGATGATAGCTCTGGCTCCTCAATACCGTCATTCAGGCCGCAACGACGACAACAGATCTTGATTGATCTGGTATCCTCTGAAGATGAAGATGTAGAGGTTCAGGTTGCTGTGAACCAGAGCAAGGTGAGCCTTCTGAATCACATGAAGTTTGCATTTAAAGTAATTGATATTTAGATCACATGAAGGTTCATATTTAAATCACATTTTGGATTTAAAAACAGATTTTGATTGATCTGGTATCATCTGACGATGAAGTGGTTCAAGTTGAATCCAACCAGAGCAAGGTGATCCTTCTGAATCACCTTATTAGTAGTTTAAATTTACTGTAATTTGAGCAGTTATTTGTAATTTGAGACTAGGGCAGATCAGATAGGTCGTGCTCCAAGTAGGTTGATTATCTTCATAAAAATTAGCTCTAGTGTATAGGAAATGTGTAGGAAATCTATTGTTTTATGGTCTCATGAACTGCCTACATTAATTGTGTGTATTAGATTTAAGTAGCTCTAGTGTATCATTGACATCAGATTTAAAACTGACTGGAGCTTAACCATCGACATGCATTCTCTCCTTGCTCTAAGTAGGTTTGTTTGGTGTTAGTGGTATAGTTTTACTTTAAGAAACTCAAATGTTTATACCATGACGTATATGGAATGACCTAAAAACTGGGTCTAAAATATTCTTTTAAATTACATGACCTACTGCACATGTGAAATTTAATTACATAGATTTTTATATGAGTTTCTTTTATTGGTAGGGAAAGAAGAGAGGGCTTGGTGAGGACATCACAGCGACAAGCAGCAAGCGTCAAAAGCTATCTCTGATGGAAATGGAGAAGGAGCTCGTTGAAATGAACAAGAAGATCGTTGTAGTTGACAAGGATATGGTTTCAATGGCTGAGCAACTTGCAGAAGAGAGGAGCAAGAACAAGGTGTTAACAAAAAAAAAACTATAAGATGCAGAAGAGTGGATCAAAGGAGCTAGAACAATGAGGTTGCAATACATGTTTCAGAACATGACTTATGAGCAGTGGGCTGCAAAAAAAAAAAAGGAGCAGAATATGATGGACAAGAAAAAGAAGGTCACCAAGAAGCAGGTCAGTAAGGAGCAACGTGTGATGGACAAGGGAGTCACCAAGAAGCAGGTCACTAAGAAGGACCAGCTTGTGATGGACAAGGAGATCACCAAGAATGAGACAACTAAGGACATGGTGGCTAGATGGAACATGGACACTTAAGGGACCTCTAAAGGCATGTAGATGCCTTTTTAATTATTTACCTAGTTGAACGGCATGCTAACTAATTGCAGGGATCTTCAAAAGGCATATAAATGCCTTGTTAATTATGTTTTTCTTTAGTTTTAGCTGTAGTTCTATGGCATGCTTGAAAACTATATATTTGGGTTTGTGCTAAAATGTTTTGGATTGACAGGATAATGTTCAGTGGTGGTATATATGTATTTTGGAACCAATGTTATAAAATATTAAGCAGTGTGCAAGTCTTGACTCCAGTGAACTAGTGGTAGAATGTTATTACCTGTGCTGGTTCATCTTCAGTAATGGATATTTGTCATTTTATTTTACTGATATAGGTGAAGTACATTTCAGTATTGATTGTGTTGTAGTACTGATGTTAGGTAATGAAGTTGATTTTAAGCAGCTGCCATTTCTAGTCAATGTAGCATTGTGCCAGATAGACTACTTATTCTCAGTTTAGTTCTTTAGTTTTTTATTATCTGACAAATGGTCTATTTATACTGGAATGTTTAGTTAGAGAAAAATGGTTTGCTTTTCTCAAATGACTGTGTAAAAAAGAATAAGAAAGATGTGTCCAGGATAAGAAAAAAAGCCATCACTACTAGAATAAAGCTCTATAACGGCGGACGCCATTTTTGCCACGGTGGCGGTCCCTCCATGCGTCCACTGCTAAGCACGGGTGCAGGCTAGTGTCCACAACTAAGGGCGCAAGTTAGTCGCGGACATCTGGACCCCGCGGTTACGGTGGCCACAGGCCCGCGGCTAACAGCGCCGCGTTAATCACGGACACTGTCAGGCCCGCGGCTAACAGCGCCGCGTTAATCACGGACACTGTCAGGCCCGCAGCTAGGGCTGCGGGCCGGATAGTGAGGCCAGCTGCAACCGACCGCCCGCTCCTATAAATATGTGGGCGGTGCAGCGCCGCACCGCAACCTAGGGTTAGGGTTGGTCGGTGGCGGCGCCACCTCTTCTCCTCTCCTCCTTCCTCTGCTCCTCCTCCGCCTCCGCCGTGGGACGCCACCGATGGGGCCGCTTTAGGAGCAACCGACGCTCCTGGGGCAAGCGGGCGTTGGTCCTCGCCAACGCCCCACCGAGCTCCCCCACCGGCGACTCCTCCTCCTCCTGCTGCTCCCCCGCCGCGGGCGCCCTCCGGCGGCGGCGCGAAGAAGGCGACGACAGCTCCTCCCACGGCTAAGGCGACTCCTCGTCCTCCTGCTCCTCCCGCGGCGGATCTCGCGGCAGCAGCTCCTCCCGCGGTGGATCTAGCGGCTACTCCTCCTCCCACGGCAGATTTGGCGGCGGGGCGCACCTCCTCCCGCGATGGATCTGGCGGCGGTGGCGGCTCCTCCTCTGCATCCGTGTGCCGCAGCACGGGCCGTGTGAGGCGGCGCGCGTGATAGGAACGACGCGCGGCGGAACGGTAGCTGGACGGGAACGGCGTCTAGGCTGGTCCCACTAGGAGCCCGCCTTCTTTTGATAATAGGTTTACGGCGCCGGTCGCGGTCCCTAGACCGCCACCGGCACGTTATTAGTCTAATCCGCCCCGGCGGGCAGTTGTTGTCCTTGGGCCGCGGCTAATTTTGTTTGTAATTAGTGATAGGACCTAAGTGGCATTTAATGTGTCCACCACTGAGGCCCTTTTTAGCCCGCCGCCACTGAGCGGAATTGTAGTAGTGCCTTCTAAAAAAGATGTGTCTAGAAAAAGAAAAAAAAAATCATGTTAGCCCCAGCCCACTGCAGGATACACCTAATAGCGGGTATGCCATTATACACCTCAGGATGTCGAGCCCAATAACATACGGCCCACAGGAAAGAGAGCAGAGACCAAAGACCAGTTTTGTTCGTGAGCTCGAAACGCTGCAGGGCAGTGAAGCTTTTACTAGGACATAGTTGCCTTAGCTTAGCGATGTGGTACAAAACAAAGGCTTGTAGGCGGTGGCGCAACCGTGTAGCGCAACCATGCGGCCCATTAAGATTTCTGGCCCAACCTCTCCTCGACATACTAGACGCGTTCGATCTCCTTCCCCCTCCTCAACCCTAGATGCATTCAGCTCGGTGTCATGATCTCCTCCCACTCCTCCTGCTCCGTCGGCCACTGCATTCTCCTCTGACCCCAAGCTCCTCCACCCCAAGCTCCAAGATAGGATCTCCGGCTCCGAGGGTAGCACGACGCCTACTCGTGACCTCAACGCCGGCAGAGATCCCATCCTCCGTCTCCGGCTCCGAGGGCGACGCGGTGCCTACTCGTGACCTCGACGCCGGCCGAGATCCCGTCGTCCATCTCCGGCACCGAGGGCGGTGCGGCACGGCCTGGCAGCCAGATCTCGTCCTCGGTGCCGCAGGTGAGGACGAGATCTGGCTGCCAGGCCGCGCCGCACCACCCTCGGTGCCGGAGATGGACGACGGGATCTCGGCCAGCGTCGAGGTCACTAGTACGCACCGCCCGTGGCTCATCCCCATCTCTGACCCCGAGCTCGTCGCCATCCCCAATTTCCGACTCTGAGCTCATCGTCGTCCCCCATCTCCAACCCCGAGCTCCTCACGGTCAACAATTACAGGTGCGTGCCCCACCCTTTCTCCCCATATCCCCCCTCTTATCAAGTAATTCAGCTCAGTAATTTTGGCATTTATCTCAGTAATTTAGCTCAGTTATTGTGTTGTTGTACCGATGTTAGGTAGTGATATGTGCATGTACGTTTCGTCTTTCGAACATATGCAAAATGCGGTAATGCAACAATAAAATAAAAAGGACTTGATCTTATAGTTGTATGACGTCTTCATTCTTTCCATGCATGTCTTTGCAACAACCAAAGAATTTCGTTCCTTTAATTTCTAATGTGCACAGAGTACAGATTATTGTGTAGGTGTACTGTACATGCAGATATATATGAAAGAGCCTTATTGTGCAATTTTTCAATAACATTATTTTCTTGGTATCGTTGACATGATTTTTTTTGTACTACTCAATTGCAATTTGCATGTAGATGCATTGTCCACAAAGCTAAATGTCAAGTAATTCAGCTCACATGTGTGTTGCCATTGTTAGGTTTTTTTGCCGGTCTTCCGTGGGCTGGCCATGGTGCACCATTTTTGCTCACGGTTGCGCCATGTAGTAGGACTGCATTTATACTTTGTAATTTACCTCATAGTTCTAGTAATTTAGCTCATCAATTTGAATTTGATAGCTCAGTAATGGGTGAGCAACTGAATGACGCCTTGGCACTCAGTTTGTTCGTTAGATGCCACACTTTTCCATTATTTGTGCAATTTGTGTAATTATCATGTCCTAAGCTAGCTAGCTACAGACATTCCATGTTGTTCCACTATTCAGATTGTCTTTGCTCATACTACCAGAATTTACTTGTGTTGATGTCTTTGTTTTCCTGCTGTTCTACTGTTGGAGATGTCCGATGCGGAAGAAATGAGCTCGAAAGACTCGGACTATGTTGAGGAACAAATGAGCTCGGAAGAATCATCTGATGAATAGTTGGAAACTTCCAATGGGATATCTGATCCACAGGAAGAGAGCAGAAAAGTAAGGGTAGAAGCTCAATTGCCACAAGATCGGATTATTGTTACAGAAATTGATGAAAGTGGTATGCATGTTCTGAGGAAAGAAAAGCTAAGGTTTAGGCTAGTGGCTGGGCTCACTGCACAGTAGAGGGTTTCTTTGATTCATCGCAGATTTGGGGACTTGGGAGCAGAAGGAAAGAAGGCCTTGTTCAATGACTCTATCATGCCAAGCCTCTACTACAATGATGAATTCAAGGAGAAAGGTATGAGGAGGGCATGGAAAGAAATTGCCCATAGCTGGAGGAGCTACAAGAGCACTCTTGTCAATGAGTTCATGTTGAAGGACAAATCCCCATACCAACGCTTCAAGCATATGAAAAAGGAAGATTATGAGGCATTTATCAAGATGAGGAGGACAGAAGAGTTTCAGATCACAAGTGAAAGGTTCAAGGAGCTACGTCCGAGAAACAAGCACAACCATAATTTGGGAACTGGTGGGTATGAAGGAAAGTTGCACGCATGGATGGCTGAAGATCAAAGGCTAGCAGATGAGGGTTGGCCAAACCCGTGGCTGCAGTTCCCTACTACACAGTCCAAGAATTGGCTACGGGCAAGAGGCAAGTTGACTCACTCGGGTGAGATCAGTTTCAATAGCCAAGCAACAAAGAATGTGGCAAAAAGAATCAAGCAATTAACCGATGAGGATTGTTCGGAAAATGGACAAGATGCACCGACCAAGGCTTTAGGAAATAATGAGCACCCAAGTTAGTTTTTTCTTCAGGCATCGGTTCCAATGTTCCATTAATGATACGTGAACCTGACAAAAACCTATGATCTAATGTATAACATTTTATTTTGCAGGCCATGTGCGAGGAGTATCAAGCTATGTTGGATGGAAGTTAGGATTATACAACAAAAGACGGAAGATAACCGGGGAAGAGTTTGACCATCTAAAACTATGCCTTCACCATAAGGTGACAGAAGATATCGTTACAAACATCCCAAACATCCTTGCAGCTCGGGGTCTCAAGATTGTGCCTATTAACCACAGTCCAAACCAACTCGGTCCATCGGATGCACGGAGGACCAGTTTTTCTTCCATTGAACGTGGTGGTGCTGGTGACAGGCTTCAAAATGATCTAGATATGATGAAGTTAGATGGTGAGCAGCCACATGAGCAGCCTATTCCACACCACAATGATGAGGAACAGCATGTGGAGCCTCTTTCCCAAAATAATGATGAGGAACAACATATGCAGCCACAGCAGGATTAAGTGATGCCGAGCCGGATCAAGGTTCTATAAGCCTCCTCTCGAAGCCTACAACATGTTCTCTTTTGGCCAATGTTGGTGGCTATCAGGTTGAGGTTGCTAGAGGGGAGGTTTGTCCTGAACGACGGGTCCTGCACAATGTTGAGGTATCCTATGGTGATGTGGTGGTGTAGGTCCAATATGTGCATAGCAATTTCCAAGATCTTGTACTAGAAGTCCCACCAAATGATGAGGTCACAAAACTTGGAGAGGCCCTTCTACAATGGGTTCAACGGAGGAAGGGTCTTATTCTGCTCAACCTTGCAGCAATTGAAGTTTCAGTAACGCCTGAGTCCTCAACCTTCAATTGGCAACCAGAAATCTGTGGAGAAGGGGAATGCAGCTTCAGCAGTTGAGAAAGCAGTTTAGAAGCCTCCACGTTCGGTTGGCAACCATAAATCTGTGGAGAAGGGGAATGCAGTTTCAGTAGGCTGAGAAAGCAGTTGAGAAGCCACGAAACAAAGATCAGATCTGAGCAGCCTAAAAGATCTACAAGTGGCTCTAAGAAAGCTGACTCCAAGAATAAGGGCACAATGAATTCTTTTGTGTGGACCCGTCCCCACAATGATTTTAAGCTTGGAATGGAAATGTTGCATGATAGTGATTTGAAAACTGTCGGACCTATGACCTGTCAGCTTCATGCGCCCTATATGGCTAGCTGCAAGAATAAGAAGAAGCACTTTCTTGTCTACATCAAGCCTCAACATTTTCTCGGGGAAGACGACAAATTCGTTATCGAATACGCAGATCTATATGATCTGTTTAGCCTTGATGCTTTGGACATTAGCATTGTACGGGTATTCTTATTGTGAGTGTTCTTGATCTATATGTATTATTTATCTTCCGCCACCTCTTATGTGTTCTAAGTAATAATTCCTCTTCATAATAATTTTAGATATTTATCCAAAGAAACCAGAATCAACAAGTGGCCATTGGTTGTCTTAGATCCTCGGGTTCTACCATTAAGTGTAATTAAATCAAATAAGGATGGAGAGGTCGAGGCCAATGTGGCAAGAGTCATGTTACACCGTGCACGGAGCAAAAAAGACTTCATTGTGTTTCCTTGCAACACTATTGGACATTGGGTAACAGTGGTGATCAGTTTAAAATGTGCCATTGTTTGGTACCTGGATTCAAATCTTCAAGCCACACCTGACCTTTCAGCTCTAAAAAAAGCTTAATATGTGAGTTTGTCCAATATTGGACCTACATGTCCTAGTTACGTTTCCAACACATGTCCTAGTTAATTAGATTGAATATGATTAGTTTTGTCCACTCTTGCTCTGTTTTGAATGTAGGGCTTACTCCACATTTGTTGCAAGTGATCCGGCCAAAAAGAAGAAAGGCAAAGTTGTGCTGAAGCATGTGGAGAAAATTAAAGTAAGTGAAATATTAATGATATGCTCCACAATCCACAATGTTCTAAGTCCTTTCTTTATGTTGTTACAGTACCATCAGCAGCCATCTGGCAATTTATGTGGATTCTATACTGTTCATCACATGCTTGTCATTGCTTCAGCGGCTTGTAACATGCAACAAACCCATGTTTTTTCTAGCCTCCCACCTCTGATCTTATATGTATATCCTGGTGCCTATTGAGTTAGTACCATGTATTTTAATATAATTTCTTGGAAGATGTAGCTGTGGCAACTTCATGGAAGCTTATGGCTTTTTCCTTATTTATTTGTAGGACATGGTTCTACCAAATACAAATCATATTAATCAGTGGGTGCTGCATGGACATCGAGAGCGGATCGGTGGTTTCATTGTAAATGACATAATCAATCCTCAAGGAGAGTGCCATCATCTTGGTTCATTGTATTGATGTGATGATACTTCAATTTTCTTTTTCAACCTGGTGGATTGTATTGAAACAGATTGTTCTGTGATGTGTTGTGGATGTTTTCGTCCTTGTGATATATATATATATATATATATAACCCCGCGCTAATGGGCACCCTGGGTACTAAATAGTTATTCAGTACCCAGGCCAGATTAACGTACCATGTATTTTAATATAATTTCTTGGAAGATGTAGCTGTGGCAACTTCATGGAAGCTTATGGCTTTTTCCTTATTTATTTGTAGGACATGGTTCTACCAAATACAAATCATATTAATCAGTGGGTGCTGCATGGACATCGAGAGCGGATCGGTGGTTTCATTGTAAATGACATAATCAATCCTCAAGGAGAGTGCCATCATCTTGGTTCATTGTATTGATGTGATGATACTTCAATTTTCTTTTTCAACCTGGTGGATTGTATTGAAACAGATTGTTCTGTGATGTGTTGTGGATGTTTTCGTCCTTGTGATATATATATATATATATATATATATATATATATATATATATATATATATAACCCCGCGCTAATGGGCACCCTAGGTACTAAATAGTTATTCAGTACCCAGGCCAGATTAACGCACCAGGCAAGCCAGACGAAGGCACCCACCCACCTTGTTGTATAGCATGCGGCGGCAATTAACAAATCAATGCAAATCTCATTGCCGTAATAAAAAAGCTGCTGTGCATGGACCATTCCTTCCATTTACTAGTACCATATCCGTTTCTTTATTTGCTTCTATAATGAACTGGAGGTAGGCTGTTCACCACCACACGGAAGGAAAGAAAAAAACATTGATTGTGATGCTGTACACCACACTACTCTACATTCATGGTGTAAAAAATCAACGTGAAATAAGTTTTAGAAATAGATCTCTCATAATATTTTTGTGCATAAAAGGTAATAGAAGATTTATGATCAATGTTTTATTCAAAGAACATATTAACCGTTGCAATAGATATTTTTACTGTTACAATATTAATTTTTTATTGCTCAAAATAAAAGTCAATTTTGGTCATTAGCACAAATAAATTGGCGCGCGATTATGCAAACCAGCCCCACATATATTTAACAAATTTCCATGTATATATTATGGGAACAAAACAACAATATATATTGTGATGGCATGTAGAATATCTTATCATGCTGAAGGGCCATTTGTAAAAGAACAATGTGTTGGAATGCGCATGCTTGTATATCATGTATCAAAACATTGATGAACATAAAAGCCTTCCTAGTTCATTTGTGTGAAATTGTAAAGGTTTACTAGGATCTGGCATAGAACCTAGAATTCTTGAATCGTAAATCTCTTCGGTTTTGTAATCAATAAAAGTGCCTTCCTAGTTCATTTGTGTGAAATTGTAAAGGTTTACTAGGATCTGGCATAGAACCTAGAATTCTTGAATCGTAAATCTCTTCGGTTTTGTAATCAATAAAAGTGTTCGTTATTTTTTATGTAAAACTCGAGAACATAAATTTCTCCCATTAGATATTTTATTTTTATAATATAAAATATTTATTATTGAAAAAGCATTTTACAACTTGGGAGACATGAGCAAATCTTTGCTCAACCCGTCTCTTAACTATAAAAATAGTCATTAGATCATAAATTACTAAATCTTAGCTAACTATATTTGACCATGATTCGTATCAAAATAGTGTCATTTGTATATCAAAACATAATGTTTCAAGTTTAATATACCAATATTATATTAGTATTACATGCGACCCAACATGAATGGGCAAAATTGTCTAATTCCCTGAGCATGCACCTACATATCTTGAATACTTGCCTCGTTGAATCATAAGATGTTACTCCTTTTAACTATTTATGATCCTATTAGAAATGTCCATATGAATCACAGTGTCCTCAATGTTTATATGTCAAGATAATTCTTGAAGAGTTGTAATGGCGTACATCTTAGTATCGTAGATGAGAAATGTTGATAAGTGAAAATTCTTGGTGGCATTGAAAAATGATTTGTCATTAACTAAAACTTTTTTGGAAAAGTAAATGATACGGGATTTGATAATTCCGTAATTACATAAACATGAGGTGTGTTTATTCGAGTGTGGCATCACTACAGGTGGGGCAACGGTCTATTTGAAAGTATTTGTTAATTTTTAGACTTTGTCTTTGCCTTTCCACATCTTAAGCATGGGCATTTCATGTAATCCTAAAATAATATAAAATTTAGGGTCACAACCTTTTGGTAGTAAAACAATTATCACAAATCTGTAATTTTTTCGCAATCTTGAGGCAAGTGACCATGAAAAATTAATTTTGAAACTATAAAATATTATTAGCTTTGAAGTCACAACTTAACATGAAGTATTCCACGGTAAGGAATGTGTTTTACGATCGCAAAGTTTGTAGTCAAGGGCATAAATTGGTCGGCCGGTACGTGACGGGTGATTGCAAATATTTTTTATCGTAGTTGTAAAAACCTTTTCATTTTCAAGGTAAACTCTGACATCATAATTATAAAAACCTTTTAATCTCATTGTAAACTCTGTAATGTAAACGTGGATGTAAAACATGAATTTTTGAATGCCTTGAATCATAAAATTCTGGTATAAAAGGTTGTAGCTCGGGACATAAAACTAGTCATGCCAAATCATAAAATTCTGTTATATGAATTTGAAAGTGTCTAAATCATAAAAGGTACCAGTTTAGAATATAAAACTAGTAACAGCAAATTGTAAATCCCATTATCTTTATTAATCCATGGCAAAGTAGCATGGAATTCCACAAGGCAACATTGAAATTCGTTGGACAAGGAACTAATCTAGCTATGTGCTGAGGCATAAAAGAGAATTCGAATCCTCAAATTTCAGAAATGGTGAATTAAAAAGATTGGATAGCAAATTGTAAATCCCATTATCTTTATTAATCCATGGCAAAGTAGCATGGAATTCCACAAGGCAACATTGAAATTCGTTGGACAAGGAACTAATCTAGCTATGTGCTGAGGCATAAAAGAGAATTCGAATCCTCAAATTTCAGAAATGGTGAATTAAAAAGATTGGATGATAAAATAATTTCACAGAAGCTCTGCTCTTCATGAGATCAGTTGCTTTCTTTGTTGACATATATCACTGTTTTGATGAATTATACATGTTTCTCAACTACTTAATCATGATCCTTTTGCTGGTGTGGGCTGCATGGAGCAGAGCCGGCGATGAATGTCAGGAACGAGAGAGAGAGAGAGAGGGGAATAAAAAAGGCCACAAAATGAAAGGAAATAAATCATCGGGTCATCAATCTGTCTCTAATTAGGGAGCAGCCACCATTAATAATTACTTATTGCGAATTATGACATGCATGCATGACCGGACCCTGGCTCATCCAATTAGCATGTAGGATGCATGCTAACATCGAATACACATCAAGACATGTCAACCATGTCCGTCGCTTTTCTGCTCTCAAAACAAATTAGCTGAGAATTAGCGCCTCCGTTCACTGGATCGGATCAGACACACTCGCTGAATAGAAGTAGGGGGTCATTGGTGACGATGTCACTGCTGGTCACCGGCGTGTCCACCTGTCTTGTTCGCCAGCCATTCACCAGGTGTCGATGCAGCTTGCATCCTCCAATCTTGAGGAAATCTGCACGGGTTGGGCTGCATAAGCACTGAAAAAGAACTAAAAAATCATCAAGAAAAGATACACGGATTAGGGAAAATACCATGGCCGTAAGCCTCATCCTGCCTAATAATCGAAACACGAGCATCCTGAAAAAAAATCAAAAGTGGACCATATATAAGCAAAGGCAGCGATAGAATTAAATACATGCAAAAAAGGTGCATCGTGCAACAGCTCACCGTATACGGACTTTCACTGTCGATGTTGCTTACGTCTAATATGGTGTCTTTTGTCATTATTTTTTTTCTTTTCATCTTCAATTAAGATTTGCAGCGCTGTCGTCTCTCCATCGATCCATCTAATTCTTTTCAGGGAAGAACTGACGGATGTGCCTGATGTGCATATGACACGTATAATATGGCTGCAAATCCCGTGCCTACAAACGGGGCTCGTCCCGGTAGCGCTACAGGATGTTTTCTCTTGAATTATTATCACGACCTAGAATCCTGGTCAAGATTGTCCACACAACGGGATCAACACAGGTGAAGTATCGCATGCATCATGAACAGTCCAGACAACACAACCGAGATTGTAAAGGTATGTATATAATATATTTCCCCCAATTCATTTGCTATTTTAGTGTTGATTAACTCAATTGTAGATTCTTACTAGCAGTATGCCCGTGCGTTGCTACGGGCGTGTCTTATAGTCTTTCAATCAGAGAAGGATTCCGAGCCTAAAGCTTTTTGAAAAATTCTTCCCAAAAATCATCTGCAGTCCTTGTGGCTTTCGAATAGCTTTTGCTGAAATTTAATTTAGCAGTTAAAAAGGATTGTGTTGATATATGAATATTAATGTGTATAAATAGTTCTTCGATTACCTTCTTGTAGATTTGTTCTTCTTTTTCGACCTCTTCTATCGATGCTTTTAGATTCTGGTTTGTCCGGTCTTGAAGTTCATCTTCGTACCCAACACCAATTGATCCCTCCAACGACAGCTTCAACCTCTTGCTATCCTGCTTGGGAGATCGAGAAGACGGCATAAACATGGAGGATTAGATCAGGCAGCACGTGCATGAGTTTGGCCTTGATTCCTTGCCGCAAGCTTGAGCAGTCATCGTGTCGTCTTCTTCTCGCCTTCCGCAGCCATTGGGATGGATGAACCTTTGGTCGAGATTGCAGCTACGGGATTGCGGTTTTATAATGTGGTATGCAGCTAGGGCATCGGTTGTGTTGTCAGGATTGCTTGCAAATCAAGTCTCGGTAGAGACTTTCCTATTCTACAGAGTTTCATATGGATATGTATGTGCTTTCAGAGGTTACTGCGAATTCAATTAATGAACATTTGAAACCAAAGTTGTAGATATCGCCGATATCTTTCCCGAGCATATTTGGATTCTCTTGATTGGACTTCGGAGATATGAGATATGGACCCTACAAAATGACCTGTGTAGAGGAGTCCGAATCAGGACATATGTTTTGGCATCGCGATTATGGGAATCATTGCGAACTCAATTAATAAAGATTTTGGCAGACTCATAGAGAATTTGGACATCTACACGATAAAGTCCGAATTTGCATTGCTACGGGTGTAAACATATACATGACACACATAAGAAATATAGATATAAAAAATAATTCTTACACATCAAGGGCAATAATATGATTCTTTTTCCACTGTATTCCCATAATTAGTCCATAGTGTTATTACATTTCCATCATTTGTCCATACTCCATGGTGTCACACTACATTTTAATATACGAGATATGTGGTTGTCATTCCCCTGCGATACTACCTGGTTGTCATCAAACTCCAATATTTCAAGATAAAGATAGAAAATACATGTTCTCAATATTTCATTGTGACCCTGAGACCATAACCATGCTCTTTATAGCACATTAATAAATTTCCACTTCAAAGCTCAAACTCATTGTTACCACATGCCATAAAGTGAAAAATAATCCATATCCTCGTGTTAAATGCAGAGAGGCACTGGAAGAGACACAGAAATAACAGCAAAAGGGGGTAGGACACAAATGAACTGAGCTTCCATATCAGTGTAAATATTATTATTTCCTACAACCTTGTAAATTATTCTAGGAGTCTCCATTCCATGAACTACTTTGGATTATTGTGTAAATGATATTGTAAAACACCTGAGATAAACTTTAAACAAGCAAGCTGTCTGAATCACAATGTAATAATATTGCTACAAAGCCCCTACCAAAGCAATATTTCCCTGCATCAATAGCCTATTTTCCCACAATAAGAGCTCTTAGATCTTTGAATTCTCTCTTCTTGTCTAAAGTGTAGCATAAAAATTATCTCTCCTCTTCCCTATCCCTCTTCATTTCCTCTTCAGTCATTCTGCACAACACCAAATTTGCACAACTCCATTACAGACAGTTCGCATATATGACAACCTGAAAAAATTTGACTATATACATTTGGACAACCAGGTGCAAAAGAAGAGATATTTCATAGCTGCATTCTAGCTAGAGGTCCTAAACAAATATGAATATTAAATACTAGTCTGACAATGTAACTTTTCATTCATTGGAATGTTTAAAGAATTATGAAATGCTTAAAGAGATATGAAATATTTAAAGAATTATGAAATGTTTAAAGAGATATAAAATGTTTAAAGAAATGTGAAAATAATATAACTTTGCCACATGTACTGGATAGCTAACCTTACAAGCTCAAAGAGTATTACTACTTAAATTGACCTGGCACCAAAATGTAACTTGGGTTCAAAACTGGCAACAGATTATTGACATACTCACTCTGATATTTTATTGCTGACACCCGTTAGAACAGATCAATGGGTCATAGTAACTCATTCCTAAACGAAATTCAGTATTTTATTGCATTTTGTCCATGTATAACAAATTCAGTATTTTATGAATGACACAGGTTTTAATCAAATAGTAAGTAGAGGAAGTGATCGATGGAGAGCTTCTAAAACTACTTTCTATTTTCTACCAGCCCACTAAATTATGTATGTCATCCAAAATAGTTAAAAGAGTAGAAAACTTGCACAGAAAGAGTAGAGCCCAAATCAATTCTATGGATATGACACAATAATCCCTTACATTTCTCCAGAGATGCCTTAGCATAGGGCAATTAATCTTTCTTTATATGCCAATGCTGTCTAAATTAAAACTCAAGACAACAAAATGGTTCTGGATTACACACTGACTAAATCTATTGTCCCAGCACCCATCATTGTTCTTTATAGAATTTATTTTATCTGCAAATGGAAAGGTTTTATGTCACGTTAGTCGAACTTCAACAGCAATATTATCAATAGAAGATTTTCTCACAAGTTATAGGGCCTGAATGTTGGGAATTGAAATCATGGAGATTAACAAGCAAAAGTCAGTCATGACTCTAGAAGCAACAAAAAAACTATATGTGGCTGATATTCTCAGGTGATAGTGGTGCAACGACCATCTCTACTGTTAAAATTATACGCAAATATGAAGCAGAGAAGGATTAGAATATACGCAAAATGCAGCATAGAAGGCTTGATCCAAATTTTAGCTCTGTCCATCTACGCAAACATTGTAATTCATCCCTGTCCTGATCAATATAGAATAAAAGCTAGGAGCATTTAAAATAACAATCACATGTAAAATTAGTACTTGAGGAGTCATGAGAAATTATGAGACCTTGATATCTGGTAGCATTAATTCACTACTGGATTTTTCTTCCCGTAGTTCAACCTGTCCCGTAAGCGTCTGTATTCTTTTTGCTCCTCTGCGGGTTTCTTCTTTGCTTTGAATTGTAATGAAAGGAAATTTATGAATAAGCTATCAACAGGTCTAAAACCAATTAAATGACGCAATAATACGAACAAGAATTAGCAAATAATAATATAATAACCACTGACAAAATATTATGGAACCTATTTAAAAAAACAGAATAATCTCTGCGATCCCACCAAGGACAGATTGCATCAGTATGCCTCCACCCCAGCTACTTAACAACATTACCTAATTAATTGAGCGTGCCCATCCTCCATCAAATTAACTGTAAGGTTCAGGTTAATAATATTTAAGAGTTTCAGATGCTTGCAACCAAATATCTTCAGCTACAGTATATTACCAGAATATCTCTATATAGTCGCAAACTACAACATTTGACTCATAATTTCCTTGTGGCACTCTACCTTGACTCATAATTTCTAGCTCGGTCTCTGCATCATACCACGGCATTAGCTAATATAATAATTCAGTCTTATAAAGTGTGGCCCATCAAGTATCATGTAAGACCAACAATTGTTTAATTGCAAAATTACAACCTGTCACATGTGTATCACACTTGTTCTAACTAAAGCAGGTATTGCCCTATCCACTGCATACATAGCGCAACTTTGCTGACTGGTGGCGCCGTGCAGTGAAGAGGGTACCTGAATTCCCTGATCATCCTTGTGGCATGGGAAATTTGGAAGCACATAAATAGTTGTCTTTGAGGGACACTCTCCTTCAGTTAACACCATCCTAGAAGCCATCAAAGATGAGCATAGCCTCTGGTGCTTAGCTGGAGCCAAGAAGTTACGAGATCTTAATCTCGTGCTTCCTTCTGCAGGTGCCAAGAAGTTAGGTCTCCATACCACAATTTCTTCCAGCTCTTCCTTAGCCTCGTCTACTCCAGCAACATCAGCAAATGTGACTATATCTGTAGTTTCGGAAACTTTTGCTCCACCAGAGTTTGTATTCTTTCGATTCCTGAGCTGGCCTGCTGAATTCCGAGTTAATAGAAGACATACACATGTTTAATGAAGCATGATAATGGGAAGAGTATATTTAGCAATCCTTTACCAGTCTATTGAAGTAAAACCATGCAGACATACCTGAGAAAAACTTATTGGTAATCGCTGCAGAACAACTGAGAAAAACTGAGTAGTACAACATAAATAAGTGCCACCTACAAAAGATGAGGGTAATCAGGCAAAAAGAGAAGACTGAAGAGCACTATAATGTTGCATATATTTACTTATATAACCTGCAAGAATATATAGAGCAAGCAAAACTATGTCTTGGTAGATGATATGCTTCACCTGCTTTGGATCCCCTTAAATTTCTGTTTTATGATCATCAATGAAGGTTACCAAATGACATGAGGAGGGCATTTCTTTTTCCTGTAAGGTAAAACTGCTGATACAAAACAGAGTCTTGGTTTGACATATGCAAGAATTTGCTGAGATACATCAAGATTATGATATCTTATACAGTATAATCATCAACTAACTATTCGTATATCACTGGCACATATCACTTTGCTAGAGCATTCATGATCTATCAGTTGCAAGCACTTGGATTATAGTCTTCATACAAATATATCCTAACATGGGTAGTCATTGCAAGAGTACCAGAAAATTGCCATGCTTGCAGGTAGCAGGGGCGTGTTCTTTCAATCGGAGCTGTTCTGCCTTCGGATCTTGGATAAGGGAGAGGAGAGCATCTGGTTCTTCTGGACGGTGAGTCAGATCGATTTGTGGACGAACGAGAGGCAGCTGGCGTGCACGGCAGTTCGTGAGCGAGTCAGCGAGATTTGGCTGGGGGTGGATGCGGCATGTGGGTGAGCGCTGAGGTGTTGCAGTAGGGACCTATGGCAGCCGATGTGGGGGTGTTCGCGGCGGCGGGGTGGCCTGCTGGTGCTGGTGCGGGTGGGTGCGTCACCGATGGGGTGGCCTCTCGTGCGCGCGGTGTGGACGACCGTGTCGTGTGCGTCGATCTGCGCGCTGCGGCCGGAGCCGAGGACGATGTCGCTGTTGTCGACACAACGTAGGTGGGGAATCACTGCCGATGGCCAGAGGCGAGGAGGTCAGGGAGGTCGGCCAGGACGCCGGCGAGGTGCTGCACGAGGATGAAGGGGTGGAGGGAGGCGCGGAGGGCGAAGGGTTACTTCAATCCAACTTTTTATTCGATTTCGATTTCAATTTCGATAAGACACAGGACAGAGTCCAGGAAAAGATAAGCTACGGGAGTCCGTTTCTTTCATCGTAGATATAAACGACAGGAGGCCACGACGGGTTTTGGTGGAGGGTCGTAGACGACCTCACCAAAATTTATATATTGGGTATAGATTCATTTTCCTTTTGCACAGATGCAAGACTTCCACATCACTTGTGCACTGCTCGGATGAGTATCAAGCTTAGTTAGACCAAATAGTGGTTTTCTTTCGGGTAAATTCCTTATCAACCATCCAAAATAGTTGAGGTTCCTTATTACCCACTAAAAAATTTAAATTTCCCTATTAGCCATCATTCTTATTTTTCGTTCCTTTTTAACCACTACCGTTACTTCTGTGAGCTACCGTTTGCAACCTTGGGCTGAGTCATATGCAAATTGACCATACTGCCCTCTAAGCAAAACAACTTTTCAATTTTAATAAAAAAACTACTTCTAATTGTTCCTACGGCTCTCCTTAATTTTCTCATGGTGCAGCACGGGTGGCGAGAAGGAACGATGTGATGTGACTGGCGAGTGGGGACAGCGTGGAGCGACTGGCATCTGGCGAGCGCGCTGCACGGGCGGCGTGCCTAGTGAGCTTGGACGGCGGGCCTACTTCCTGCTATTTGCTTTTGCCCTCGCGCACGCGTCCTTGGCATTAGATATGATGTGTGTCCTGGCATCGGGCATTAATCTTGTACGCCTCCTCTAATAATCCATTAATCCCAATTGACTCCGTACGAGGTAACAAAATAGCTAATCAAACAATACATGAGGAGGTTGCCAGACTGCTTTTATGCTATTCGCTCTGGTGACTGGCCAGGCAGATGTAAATAAAGCTCACAGAGAGCAACACTTACTGTCCCACTAAAATGGTATGGGGTAGATATGTCTTTTCTCCTTCCACATAACACCGTCAAACATCAAAATTGATGGAAGTGGTGAATAAGGAAAGAAAGTTAACATTGATGGCTGTTAAGGAACTTCAAAACTTTAAGTGGGTGATAAGGAACTCTAAGTTTTTTGGATGGCTAATAAGGAATTTACCCTTTTCTTTCCCAGGATCCCAGGATGTCATTTTACGTTGTAAAATACTGATACTATTTATATAAGCAGGAATGTCAAAAACAATTAGAGAGTGTGTCAACTGTTGTTACACTGAAGGTTATATCTTATTCTTCAATGTAAAAAGTAACACTTCTGTGTATAAAATTACATTGTTCAGAGCGTAACATGAAATCATAAAAGGTGATCCCGAATGAAAAACATTATATGCACGTGCTTCGAAATGTAAATTGCTTCAATGTTTTTTAATTATCACAACAAGCAAATTATACATATAATGAGTTCTTATGTGCTGCCAGCACCCGTTTTATATTTTCAAATAATAACTTTTTACAACTTGAGTCGTTTCATAAAACCATACAAGCTTCAATCATATTTTTCCTTTAAAACCGTACAAACCTCAATCATATTTTTTCCTTTTTTAATTAAAATAGACGAACTATACGTTGATTGGTTTACTCTGATTTGGGATCACTAGTTTATATTTCAAATTGTAACTTTTTACAATTTCATGGGATTTCAAAGAACAATCGCACCATTTTCTAACCGTAAATTTTTTTTGGCAACTATGTATTTAATTGCCTTGAGATTGCCAATTCTTTTCGTTCAAGGATAAAGCCTTTTACTATAAAGGGTTGTGATCATAAATCCTGCAACTTTTACTGTTATATATAGAGAAATTTTGAAGGACTAATTAACTCCTGGCTGGAAACATATATGGATGTGGGCAACTTTTATACTATAAGAGGGTTGTGATGACGAAAACCAATAGAATTATCTTGTTACATCAAAAGATTTACGATTAAACTGTGATTCAGAAGAAAGAAATTTTGCAAATCACTAAGAATAGTGTCGGTGTTCGAACCACCGGCGGTAGAATTTGTCCCGGGGATCACGCGTTTTAGGCCGGATGGTGCACAAGGGAAGACACGAAGAGTTTAGGCTGGTTCGGGAAAGCTCCCTACGTCCAGCGGGGGGGGGTGTCACGACGTCGTTGGAAATGCGAGTACGGAAGAGGGGGAGAGGAGTGTGCTCCAAGTCCCGTGCGAAGGGCGGTGTGTGTTTCGGTGTCTCGGGAAGAATGTGATCGTCTCCGTCGTACCGTGCGTGTGTGTCTCCTTGCGCGTGAGGAAGGCTCGCACCCCTTTATAGTCACGGGGGTGGAGCTCGAGTTACAAGAGAGAGAGAGAGAAGGTTGGTCGAGCTGCGGTGTTTTCCGATCGGTCTTCTCGTCGTACATTCCGGCAGGGTTGATCGGGCGGTCGCGTCGTCCTCGTAGCGGCGAGTACCGGGGTGGAGTGTTCCGCAATTGGGGGAGCTGCGGGCGGCGCTGTTTGCGAGTGGTTGGATTTGGACAAGCCATACCTGTCCCTTTACGTCGGGCATAATGATGGTTCGGATATGATTGAGGTATGGGAGTGGTTCTCTTCGTGACTCGAGCTTGCGGGGGAAGGTCGTGCGGTACGGAGCGTAACTCGAGCTCGACCTCGAGTTACACCTATTCGACGGGTGTGACGGGGGGTCGTACGCCCGTACGTCGGCGGGCGATTGTTTCTCCCGGAGCCTCCGGTCCACGCCAACTCCGTCGGGCAACAGGATCAGCACGTCCCGTCGGCGTGCCCCGACGGGAGCGGGTGGTGGCAGGAGGGATGGGCTCAAGCCTCCCGCCAATGATTTCCGAGTAACGCCCACGTGGGCACCGGGCAGTTGGGAGTTAATGCGGTCGGTGGTCGAGTCACGAGGTCGAGTATGAGGGTCAAGCGACCAAGGCCGTGCGGGACGGAACCCCTCAACCAAGGCGTTATGGTCGTGCGAGGCGGACGTCCTCGAGTAAGGCGCCCGGGTCGTTTCCTAGCTGGCTCATACGGATGTGGGTCAGCCTCTAGTGATGACGTGGTCGTGTTAATCCTCCGCTAGGCGGGTCCGGATTCTGCCACACGGCAGCGTTAATCTTTTCCCCGACGGTAGCCCCCGAGCCCTCGGGTGAGTCGAGGACTTGCCCGGGGATCTTTCCAAGATGTGGGGGTCGTTTCCACGTTTTCCTTGTTTAGAGTGTCTTTTCCGCTGGAGGCGCGCGAGCGCGTCCGGTGGACGGTAGCCCCGAGCCGGGGGATAAGACGTAGACTTATGCCCTGGCTGAGTCGTTTAGCCGGAATGCGGCCCCGCCGTCGGACCTCGCGTTTGCGATGCCGGCCCCGAGCCCTCCGCACGGTGCGGACGGACGATCGAGAGGAGGTTCGTCTTAGTCGTCTTCCCCGTCCGCGTCGCGTTCGTACGACGGAGGGTAGAGCAGATCCGCGATTCACCGAGAAGGGCCGACACGCGGGGCTCGGTGAGCTCGGTAACGGGAAAAGCTCGAGTGAAGTTGCGGTTTCTCGTCGGAGAGATTCCGTCGGGCCCGCTGGAGGACAACTCCATTTGTCGGTGTTTGAACCACCGGCGGTAGAATTTGTCCCGGGGTTGCGCGTTTTTGGCCGGATGGTGCACAAGGGAAGACACGAAGGATTTAGGCTGGTTCGGGAAAGCTCCCTACGTCCAGCAGTGGGGGGTCTCACGGCGTCGTGTTCCTTGCGCCAAGATGGAGAATGCGAATACGGATGAGGTGGGAGAGGAGCGTGCTCCAAGTCCCGTGCGAGAGCGTGTGCGAGTGGTGAGAGTCGTCCTTTTTGTGTGGTTGAGTCACACCCCTTTATAGTCATAGGGGTGGGACCCGAGTTACAAGGGAGAGACAGAGGAAAAGAAGGGGATGATCGAGCTTCGGGGTTCTCCAATCAGCTTTCTTGCTTGTCCGTTCCGTCGGGTTTGACTAGTCGGTCGTGTCGTTCTCGTCGCAGCGGACGCCGGGGTGGAGTGTTCCGCAATCGGGGGAGCTACGGGCGACGCTATTCGCGGGGTGGTTGGACTTAGACGTGCCATGCCCGTCCTTCTTTGTCGGTCGTGATGATGCATCGGACATGGCCAAGGTACGGGGGTGATTGATGCCCCTAGCCGATCTTGATGGGAGAGGTCGTGCGGGGCGGGACGCTTGCTCGAGCTCGACCTTGAGCTACACCTGTTCGACGGGTGCGCCGGGGATCGTACGTTCGTACATCGTCGGGCAGCGACTCGTCCGGAACCCACGGTCCACGCCAACTCCTGCCACTCAACGAGAACGGGACGTCCCATCGGCGTGCCCCGATGGGAGCAGGTGGCGGCAGGAGGGATGGGCTCGGACTTCTCTCCAATAATTCCCGGTCCGAGCCCACGTGGGCGCCGGGGCGGTTGGCATTGAATGCGGTTGGTGGTCGAGCTACGAGGTCGAGTGCGAGGGATGCCAAGGTCGTGCGGGACGGAGCCCTTCGAGCTTGGACGTCAAGGTCGTGCGAGGCGGAGCTCCTCGACCCGAGCGTTAAGGTCGTGCGAGGCGGACATCCTCGAGTAGTGCGTGGGGGTCGTTCTCCGGTCGGTCCATTCGAGCCTTGGCCGGCCTCCGGAGATGACGTGGACGTGGTAACCTTCCGTTGGGTAGGTCCGGGCACCGCCACGTGGCAGCGCTAATCTCTTCCCCGACAGTAGCCCCGAGCCCCGGGCGAGTCGAGGACTCGGTCCGGGGGTCTTTTCGAGAGGTAGGGGTCATCTTCGTGAGAAGCGTTTTCTTCACCGGGGCGCGCGAGTGTGTCCGGTGGACGAGTAGCCCCGAGCCGGGGGATAAGTCGTAGACTTATGCCCCGGCCGAGACGCTCTGTCGGGATGCGGTCCCGCCGTCGTACCTCGTACTTGCGATGCCGGCCCTCGAACCTCTCGCGCGTTGCGAATGGTCGATCGAGAGATGTTTCGTCTTTGGCCGTTTTCCCCATCCGCGTCGCGTTCGTATGACGGAGGGTAGAGCAGATCCGCGATTCGCCCGGAAGGACCGGCACGCGGGGCTCGGGGAGCTCAATAACGGGAAAAGTTCGAGCGGAGTTGCGGTTTCTCGTCGGAGAGATTCCGTCGGGCCCACCGGGGGACAACTCCATAAATCCGTACAGTCACTCTCGATTGGGACCTAAAACCGTTCGATGGGTTTCGGGGGCTCGATGCCTCTCTACGGTGAGATTCCCCTTAGTCGAGGTCGACCGGGACTCGAACGTATCGGTCGATGCCCGTTGCACTCGCGCGCGTGGGTCGTGGCCGCTAGGCGGGCCCATCGATGTCACTCCCCGGCTCGTGAAATACTTGCTAGAGGCGGCCGTCGAACCCGTCGGATGGGCCAGCCTTCGAACCTCGGCGGGGTGGGGCCGTCGAGACAGTTTTTAGCCTCTTATCCCCTCTTACCTTCGAGGCCGCTCCTCCGTTGGTCGATCCCCAAGGTCGAGCGTTCGGCCTTGGTGGAAGTCGAATAGGGGTCGACCCGTTCCTTCGGGGTGCGTGCCCTCTCTTGTCTCTGCATGCGGGTGAGAGAATATGAAAGGACAAAAGGTTCGAGAGGGGAGCATGGGATTTTCACCGTCTCGGCTTCCATGGTCCGGAGATCGAGGCGGGTCTTTATCCGTTGGTGGCGCGTAGTGGCGGGCCCGCGCAGCACGGGGTTGGTTTTCTCTCGGTAGTGGTGGGACCTGCGCGAGTTAGTACGGGCGGCCGGGGCCCACGCCCGCAGCGGTGATGTAGAAAATGGGAGAGGGAAGATTTAAGGCGATTTACCGGGGTAGTGGCGATCGTGGGGCCCGTTTGTAGAATCGAAGGGTCGCGGCTGCACGGCGCGGCCCCCTATTTAAGCTGTCGCCCACCGGGTCCCTTGGCTCCCACACGCCGTCGCCTTTCTTGCCTTCGCCTTCCTTGCCCTAGCTTCGCTTTCTTCGCCCTAGCCTTCGCCTTCGAGCTCCCGAGCTTTCGCCTCCTTCACCCTAACCATGACGACCTGGACCCGATCCACGACGACGAGGGCCGAGCTTGACCGCTCGGTGACGCAGGGCTCGTTGCGTGCGCGCGGCCCCGACCGGTGGTGGATGCTCCCCGGCAACGAGTCTCACCCGCAGCCTCCCCAGGGCTACGTGGTTTCGTTCCTGCACTTCCACGAGCGTGGCTCGGGGATGCCGAGGAGCGACTTCTGCGGCGCCGATGTTCCGGAATCATCCGGAACTCCAGCACTTGAACCCCAATGGGGTTCGAGCAGTCGAGCATTTTTGTCGCCCTTTGTGAGGGTTTCCCGGGCATGGAGCCCGACCTGGACCTCTAGCGGTACTTCTTCCGCATCAATCTCCTTCGGAGGAGGAACTCCGAGGGCGAGGATGTTCCTGCGCACGTCGGTTGCGCGGGGATAGTGATGAAGAGGGACCGCGGCGAGAGACTACATCACGGTGACCACCCCTTCGTCGAACCGGGGTGGCACCCAAAGTGGTTCTAGCTTCTGCGGGACCCGGGGCATCCATTCCCGGCCTTCGAGGGTCGGGTTTTCGAGAGGGCCCCGGAGGAATGGAAGTGGGGGTGTCCTCGGGCCAGCCGGCACCAGGTCGACATGGCCATCGAGGCGATCCGGCACTGGCCCGGTTCGACGTCGACGCGACCGTGGTGGTGGGCTCTACCCATAAGTTTAGGTTCGCGCCGCATTAGCGGCGCTCGATGCTGATGCATCGGGTGTCGGGTAATGACCGTGTCGTCCTCGACACCGTGATGGCGGTGCAGGAGCTCGACGACGCCACCGTCGCGCCGTGCGTTCGGAGCGCGCCGGGAACGGCCGCACGCCCTAGCCCGTCCCGGGGCCCCTCCCATGAAGCCGCCCCGAACACCTTGGATGTGGTAAGTTGATTCGACCTTTCTCGAAGCTCATTTGAGTTCGATACTCGGTTTGCTCGCCGACTCGCCCTCCTCGTTTCTCGATCTGCTCGGGTCCCGCTCGCCGGCGCCCCCGGTTCGGCTTCCCGAAGGGGCCGCCCAGCGCGAAGCCAACCGCCTCCACGCCGCGGAAGTGCAGGCCGAGAGGAAGGCCGCGAGAGATGTGGCCGTGAGGCTGCAGCTCGGAGAAGACGGCACGGGCCGTCGAGCGTCGGAGGAAGAGGGAGGCGTACCGGCTCGCGGGGCGAGAATCCCGACACGGCGTCTACCGCCTCGACCCCCGAGCCGACGGACTCCGAGGAGGACGGCGGAGCCGGTGGGTACGAGAGCGACGGGGAGGTCCCGTACGTTTGCTCTTGCCGCGCCGTCACCTCGGGCCTCGAGTCCTCGGCTCCCTCGACCTCGACCTCGGCCTTCGCGGCCGGCCCCTCGAGTCCCGGGGTTGCACGTTTTGGCCGGATGGTGCACAAGGGAAGACAAGAAGGATTTAGGCTGGTTAGGGAAAGCTCCCTACGTCCGGCGAGTGGGGGGGTCTCACGGTGTCGTGTTCCTTGCGCCAAGATGGAGAATGCGAATACGGATGAGGTGGGAGAGGAGCGTGCTCCAAGTCCCGTGCGAGAGCGTGTGCGAGTGGTGAGAGTCGTCCTTTTTGTGTGGTTGAGTCACACCCCTTTATAGTCATAGGGGTGGGACCCGAGTTACAAGGGAGAGACAGAGGAAAAGAAGGGGATGATCGAGCTTCGGGGTTCTCCAATCAGCTTCCTTGCTTGTCCGTTCCGTCGGGTTTGATCGGTCGGTCGCGTCGTTCTCGTCGCAGCGGACGCCGGGGTGGAGTGTTCCGCAATCGGGGGAGATACGGGCGACGCTATTCGCGGGGTGGTTGGACTTAGACGTGCCATGCCTGTCCTTCTTTGTCGATCCCGACGATGCATCGGACATGGCCAAGGTACGGGGTGATTGCTTCCCCTAGCCGAGCTTGATGGGAGAGGTCGTGCGGGCGGGACGCTTGCTCGAGCTCGACCTTGAGCTACACCCGTTCGACGGGTGCGCCGAGGATCGTACGTTCGTACATCGTCGGGCAGCGACTCGTCCCGGAACCCGCGGTCCATGCCAACTCCTGCCACTCAACAGAACGGGACGTCCCATCGGCGTGCCCGACGGGAGCGAGGTTGCGGCAGGAGGGATGGGCGCAGACTTCTCTCCAATAATTCCCGGTCCGAGCCCACGTGGGCGCCGGGCGATTGGCATTGAATGCGGTTGGTGGTCGAGCTACGAGGTCGAGCGCGAGGGATGCCAAGGTCGTGCGGGACGGAGCCCTTCGAGCTTGGACGTCAAGGTCGTGCGAGGCGGAGCTCCTCGACCCGGGCGTTAAGGTCGTGCGAGGCGGACATCCTCAAGTAGTGCGTGGGGGTCGTTCTCCGGTCGGTCCGTTCGAGCCTTGGCCGGCCTCCGGAGATGATGTGGACGTGGTAACCTTCTCGTTGGGTAGGTCCGGGCGCTGCCACGTGGCAGCGCTAATCTCTTCCCCGACACCGTTAATCCATGCGATCGTCCTCGATTGGGACCCAAAACCGTTCGCTAGGTTTCGGGGTTCGATGCCTCTCTACGATGAGATTCCCCTTAGTCGAGGTCGACCGGGACTCGAACGTGTCGGTCGATGCCCGTTGCGCTCGCGCGCGCGGTCGCGGCAGCTAGGTGGACCCATCGACATCACTCCCTGGCTCGGGATGTGTTGCTCGAGGCGGCTGTCGAATCCCTTCGATCGGGCCAGCCTTCGAACCTCGGCCGGGTGGGGCCGTCGAGACAGTTTTCAGCCTCTTATCCCCGCTTACCTTCGAGGTCGAGCCTCGGTTGGTCGAGTTCCGATGTCGAACGTTCGACCTTGAAAGGAGTTGGTAGAAGGTCGAGCCGCTCCCTCGGGGTGTGTGCCCTTTCCCGTCTCCGTGTAACAACTCTCATAAATAAAATGCATTTCATGGCATTCATGAGCATGTCATCATATCTCATTTATGAAATTACTAAATATGGTGTGAAGAAAATGCACATAAAATATCAAATCAACTTAAGATTAAAAGAAATGCTTAAAAGAATTTTAAATAAGAGTAAATAATGTGTTTAACATTTTCTACTAATTAAACATCACAAATAAGGAATTATAAAAGTTTCCTGAAATTATTTTGCCTTGTAAAAGTATTTACAAGAAATAAACAAAGCTTCTTTTGTTAATTTACCTATGAAATTTTAATTCGAAAATAATTTGGAATCATAACCTGGACTTAATAGGAAAAATGTCTAAAATACTTTCATTTACAACCCTGAATTTTCGTAGAATTTTTGGAGCTCGGGAAGATTACTTTTTAATTTCGCGAAAACGGAGGGACCTTTTCGCAAAATGGCCGACATCGGCCCCGGCGCCGACCCTCTCTTTTCCCCTCTCTCTCTCTCTCTCTCTCTCTCTCTCTCTCTCTCTCTCTCTCTCTCTCTCTCTCTCTCTCTCGCCCGCTCGACCGCCTCCCGGCCGGGCCGCCGCGCCACCCGCCACGCAGAGTCCGGCCACACGCAGCTGCTCGCTTGGCTGCCTCCCTTACCGCCTCCCCGGGCGGGATAAACACCCCGTTCCTATCTCTTCGCTTCCTCTCCCTCACCTGGTTCTCTCACCCGCCATTGCCGCCCCTCCGGAGCACCGCCGCCGGGCCGCTCCGGCCATCCCACGCCCAAGCCGGCGCCACCAAAAGCTCCGCCGCAACTCTCCGGAGCTCCACAAACCCTTCAATCAAGACGAGCTGCCCTACTTCGTCGGGACTAAGCCATTTCTCCCCGGACGAGCTTGTCGTCGTTCTTCCGCCGCGACATGAAATTGGTGTCGTCTCGGTGAGCCGCTCAACCATCTCCTTATTCTTGCTCGGTGCGCAACTCGATGCTCTCTGTTCCTAGTAGCTCATCCTTGCTTTTGTTCCACGAGAGCCGAGCAATCGCCGTTCTTCTCAAGGTCCGGTCGCCGTCGTCCGCCCTACCCACGGTGAGCACCACTTTCGGGCCATGCTCATGCTATTAGGGCCTCTCGACGAGCTTGCTCGTACCCCGTAGTAGCTCCCCGTTGCTTTTTGCCCAAAGTTTGGGCGCTCGAGCGAGCTCCGCACCGTGCCGGAGCCTCCGCCATGGCCGCACCTCGCCGCCGGCAAGCTTCCGGCTGAGCTCATGCTCTTTCGTTCGGACCGAGTGTTCACCACGTCGAGTAGAGCGCGTGGGTGGTCTCGCGACGAGGTTTGGCTCAAAGCCGGCCAACTCCGGTCACCGCGCCGCCGCTTCGTTCGCCGCGATGGCGCCACACCGCGGGCCACACGCGCTGGATCGTGTATGGCTATGCGGGATCTCATGCGGCCAACCCCGTGGCCCCGCGTGTGGCACGGAATAGTTTTTAAATTTCAAAAATTCATAGAAAATTCAATAAAAATCGGAAAAATGCCAAACCAAATTTGTTAGACTCGAGAAAAATAAGATCTATTCATTTAGGAAATAAAATACCTATTTTGAGCATTTTTATTTCATAGATGTTAATTAATCACATTCTTCAATTAATAGAAGCTATTATTTTATGCAAAGTAAATGTTTAATTTAAGAAAAGAAATTAATTAAATGAAGGAGATACATGCAGACGAAAGTAATGATGAAAATTATTTTCCAAAATTATATTTAACCATTATCACTTCATGTGATTCTAATTTAGTAGCCTATTATCACATGTTACTTAAATAATGATTAATTATTGCTTCATAAACAGGATTAATTAATAATTATTGAACCTAGGTAATTGGTAACTACTGAACATAATTAATTATTGATTAAGGGATTTGATTAATTAGTACTTAATGACCATGATTAAGCATTAAGCAATGAGCATAATCAATTGTTAATTTTTGAATAATGAACATATTTAATTATAAATTATTAATTAACAAATATGATGAATTATTAATTGTTAATTATTGTTTTAGTTACTAGACATAATGAATCAAAATCATTAGTTGCGGAACATAATTAATCAAACAATTGCATGATCATATCATATTCATTCATGCATGCATGATTGTGATACGCGACGCATTGTTGGTCGACCTAGGTTCGAGGTGATCGAGGTTCCACCCGAGGTCGAGGTAGGAGAAGGAAATCTCGAAGTCGACTCACGCGCCGAGGACGCTAACCCCGACTCATATCCGGGCAAGCCCCGGTGCATCCTACCTATGTTTTAAAATATTTTCTTTTATCACATAGTTAAGTTATGTTTGTGCATTAAGTGCTACGGAATGGTTGATACCCTAGATGCATTGAGATAGGTTTCCGTTTATTTATACTATACTTGGTACAGGTAGCTCAATAGAAGCTAGACTTAATTCATAGTCGCAACGGTAGATGTTTTAGGGAATCTTAAAGCATGGAGGCTTTAAGGGTTGTTGTGTTAACACTAAGATGAAGAGAGTGTTAATAAAGTTGAGACCGGACGGGCCCCGTAGGAGAAAGGGCAAGCACATGTGCCTTGCGAGGGCATGGTTTGCAAGGTGGTAGCCCCGTCCGTGTCGGTCAAGGACCGTACCGTTGTTGACTTAAGATGAACAAGTTTGAACGTACTTGTACTACATGCTCGGTATCATGGGCCCGAGCAAGTCGATGTACCCTACCGCCCCGAGAGATGTAGCGTAGCCAACTCTCTTTTGCCGGCTGTTAGTGAGAGGTTAGTCTCACGGGAGGGAGATGGGTCGGCCACGGAGGAAGTCGTGGAGTCGCCATACTCCCGAGGGAGTTTGGAAATGGCTAGTCTTACGTCAGGTGCTAGCGGGAAAGGTTGTCGTATACGACCGAGTGTGGTGCGTATACGTCGTGTAGTCGGGTCTTGCCGGCTAGTATAAATCGATTCAAATCGCTGTCCCTCGCGAGTAATGAGTACCGCTTGTTTAGCTCGTCACATCGTAGTTAATCAACATGAAGTTGAGGACGAGAGATGAAAGAAACTTGGATTTATACTTTGATCTTGTCTTACAAACTTGATTGCAATAGTGATAGTCCGCAAATACCAAGGTCAATGAACTTAATGTGAGCTAAAATATTGAAAGTAAGGATTCACCCTTAAATGTTGTTTTCGCAAAGGAGTAAACCTCACAGCCGGATAGCCTTTGCATACTAGGCGTCGGCCTTAGCGTGCCATTTTGACGGGTCAGTCTTGCTGAGTATTAGAATACTCGGGGTTTGTTCGTTATCTTTCGGGGAATGAGTCGTACTTTCACGACTTATATGGTAGCTTCCCGGAAGAGGAGCGAGTGTCCTGATGGAGGTTCTCTCCAATGGGAGCGTATCCCCACACCGTGAAGAGGAAGGACCGTGGTGTATGACGGGCTCGGTGCATCACGTTAAACGATGATAGTCTTTTGTTGTATAAAGTACGGGTTTCCGCTGCAATGCTCGTAGGAGGTTAACTTCAATAATGTCTATGTTTTCCGCTGCACGAATGTTTGTATTTCGAAAACATGGTTGTATTATACCATGATGTATATATTGTGGCTTGTATGAGATGATGCCTCGTTGTAACTCGCTTCGTCGAGTGTCCCTCTGTTCCGATTCCCGGGTATCCCGGAGGGGATGTCACACTCCACCTGCAGGTGAGAGAATACGAAAGGACAAAAAGTACGAGAAGGGAGCGTGGGATTTTCACTGTCTCGGCTTCCATGGTTCGGAGATCGAGGCGCGTCCTTATCTCGTTGATGGCATGTAGTGGCGGGCCCGCGCAGCGCGGGTCGGTTTCCTCTTGGTAGTGGCGGGGCCCGCGCAATTAGTACGGGCTGCCGGGCCTCATACCCGCAGGTGGTGGCATGAAAATCGGGGCAAGGGAGTTTAAGAAATTTTACCGGGGTAGTGGCGGTTGTGGGGCCCGCCGCGGAGTCGAAGGGTCGCGGCCGTCCGATGCAGCCCCCTATTTAAGCCGTCGCCCACCGGGTCCCTTGGCTCCCATGCGCCATTGCCTTCTCTGCCTTCGTCTTTCCGGGCCTAGCCTTCGCCTTTCTTGCCCTAGCCTTCGCCTTCCAAGCTCCCGAGCCCTTTCTCCTTCCCCTTAGCCATGTCGACCTGGACCCGCTCCACGACGACGAGGGCCGAGCTCGACCGCCTAGTGACACAGGGCCTGCTGCGCGAACGCGGCCCGGATCCGTGGTGGTTGCTCCCGGGCAACGAGTCGCATCCTGTGACATCCCATGTCACGATTAGTGTTAAGCATGCAATTAAAACCCTAATGACATCACTAATGGAGCACTAAAGCTAATCACCCAAAAAGAAAATAAGGAAAAGAAAAGAAAAAGGGAAAACCTAGATTAAACCGTAACCTTTACCTAGCCCCAAGAAAAATGCAGAAATTATAAAGAAACTACCCACATATTTTTGCACGACTGCATTGCTCATGTAAAAAGACGAATTTACAGCATTTTTACAAAAAATTTTGAACAAAGTTTTGAACGTCCAAAAATTCAAATTCAAATCGGAAATGTCCCTGTTTGTGAATTTTGCATGAATTTTTGGAGCCACATTTAGAACTTCAAACTAAAACATGAAAATTAGAGCACTTCATGCTGGAGCTCCACATATTTTTATTTCGAATTTTGGAGCAACCTAAGTATGAGTTTCAGCCAAACTTTCAAACCGCAGATTCAAAATGCGAATTTCGCCCTCGAGCTACGGGGACCGCCGGGCAATGGCGCCGGGCCCGCCGGTCCGCCGCCTCCCGCGCCTGCCCGGCACGCGCGCGTCTGCTCCTGCCCCATCCCGTCACTCCCCACACCCCAACACGTCTCCCCAACCACCTGTACCCGGCGCCCAATCGAGCGGACACCGGAGTAATGGCGCCGCCCGACCCGCCTGCTCCTCCCCCTGCCGCCCCCTCTAAACAAAGCACGAATGCCCCCCTCTGCGCTGCAAACGGCCTTGCCACACCCCTGCCAAACTCCCCACAGCGTCGCCCCAACGTTTCTTCCTCACCGCACGCGCCGGGACGAAGGAGTGAGCCGCCACCGCCATGGGCGCCGCCCCAAGCTTTCCCGCCTAGGCAAGCCTCCTCGTCCCTTTTCTTTCCCTCAATCCGGTGTGCAGGCAAGCCCTCCACCCTCCCTCACATTGGGACTCACTATTGTGCAGACTCCACCACGAATTTTGGGAAAATTTGTGCTTGTCGTCGCCGCCGTCGAGCCCCCACCTCCGGTCTTCTTCATCGCTGCCCAAGCCAACGCCGTCCTTCCCCAAGGCGAGGCGGAGCTTTTGCCCCAAGCGCGACCCCCTCGTCCCCCGTGCGGCACGCCCGGCGGTGCTGAAGTCAGCCTCGTCCGCCGCGCCGTGGCCACCGGCGTCCGGCTGCCGCGCGGGCCCCGGCCTCCCCATGAGTGTGTTCCCCATGCCATGCCGCGCGGTTTGAACTCCCTCCCATCCTCCCTGACCCACCGCAGCGCCCTATGGCGCCAACGCCGGCGAGCTCGGGTCGCCTCCGGCGAGGTCCCACCACGCGGGCCCAGCCCCATTTAAAAATTGCCCTCGTGGCAAAATCGTAGTTAGATCCGAACTTCGTTTGAGTTTGAAAAATTCATATCTCGCGTTTGAAATGTCCAAAAATTACAAACTAAAATGTTTTTGAAACTACAAAACCTGTACTTTCATAAAAGTATCATGAGAATGTCAGATCTGGGCGTTTTCACATTATTATAAAAATGACAAAAGTTAATCCATAAAAACTCATTGTTGTCATAACTTTAAAAATATAAATCTAAAAGGGATTCCACTTGGCCAGAACCTTCACCAAAGCGTACTTGAATTATTGGCTCTGGAATTTTTGCATTTCATTGCATATTTTTCAAGTTATTGCATTTCTTGCATTCTCTGTATTTAATTTTTGATTAAGTCTGTACAAATTATTTTTGCTTGAAACCTGGTAATTAATTTCCCCTTGGTACTGTGCATGTTTAGAAAAGTCCACGTTAAATTTTGAGCATGTTAAATAATTATTCTTGCAAATCCTAGATCTAAATCCATAAAAGGTTAATTTCAGCACATGTGTAATTGGTTTTATATTTCTAAAAATTGTGCTTTTGCATGTTTATGTAATTTTCACTGTCCACCATGTCCCTTAGCACTTCATGGCAGGAGTAGTAAAAAGGTTTCATGTATTTCACGCATGTGTTACTTTTGAAATCGAATTCTCGTTTTAAAAGGCGATCGTCATCGCATGTGATGATGAACTTTGCTTAGGCCTAGCTTTTGGGTTCGCCTTTCTATACCTTGTTAATTTCTCTTAAAAATCTGAAATTAGGGTGAACCACAGCACTGCTGCACCTTGTATTACATTTTTGCTCATGTATTAAGGCTCTACTTGTAATGTAATTAATTTCCTTAAAGGAGAACAAGCGTTATGTTCATGCTTACTAGGGTTTAATTGAACAAAGCTTTTGATTAACATATTCATGTGCACTCTTACAAAAACAGCACACATGCATTACTCTCATCATCGACCTTGTGTTCATGTTATTTATGCAATTGCGTTTCATTTTCTAGGTGACGACGCCGAATTGAATCCGCCGGAAGAGACGATTTCAACACTTAACGCTTGTGAGGCTAGTGCTAACTTTGATCACTCCCAAGGCAAGCCCCGGTGCATTCCTATTATTTTGAAATGTCTTTCTTTATCACTCTATTACGGATGATGATTGTGCATTAAGTTCTAGGAGTTGATTGGAAATCCACGTGCATAAAATTCCAATATGTCCTATGTTGCTTATGTGTCATATCCTCGTTAGAAATGCTATGCTATGCTTATGGAGTCAACGATAGAATGGGAATCTCACTTGTGGCTCGTGATTAAATGTGAACATGATGAAATTGGTTAAAATTGAGAACACCCCATTATGGCTCCACGAACAAGTTTGAGTTGTGTACCACTTGCATACCTTTCTTATGGGCATTGGTAAACCTACATAGCTTGTAAGTTGTAAAGTGAGCCGGATATCTCACCGACCCGGAGGTGATGTGTATGGCACGGTGGTTGCACGGGTTGAGGACCGTTGGAGAGTACACGGGTTAAGCATTGGGCGCGTTGTTGAACGGTCGCAAGGGGGACGTGACCCCGTGTTTTACTTTATGATGAACTCGCGAACGGTGGCCATACGTGTTCTCAAATGATGCGTATGTCGTGCATTTGGGTTCCTTCCTGCATGATTAATAATTCGATAATTATCGCCGTTTCCTCTCGGTTAATGAGTACCACTTGTTTCGAGCAGTTTACAATGCTTAGTAAGAGGAGGAGAATGAGATGATTTCTGTTTTATATTGATATCAATTTGTATTGCAAATTTTTGTATTGTTAGTATGCTCACTAAAGTTCCTTTTATGCAACAACCCTATTAATTTGGCTCAGCAATAAAGGTTCCAACCTAAGTAGCATAGGTGCTATTTGTGCAAAATGCCAAGTTAAGCCGGCCAAGCCCCATGCATCTAGGTGTCGGTCTTAGAAGGCCAATTTGACGGGTAAGACTTGCGGAGTATGTTAGATACTCAGGCTTTGCCACTACTTTTGTGTTTTCAGGTTTCCCGCAAGCCGGGTTTTGCGATTGTTGTGGTAAGGTTGTGTGGGATGGAGAAGAGCCCAAAGAGTGGACCATTGAATGGGTCCCTAGCTCTCCGACCCATGATGAGTGAGCCGTGGCCTAGGCCGGCACGGTTCATTTTAAGTTATCTATGTATCATCGAGTGATGTATTTTCGCTTCCGCACTTTATTTCGAACAAAGATCATGGTTATGTAAGACTTATATTCAAACCTAATGTATCTATTAATTCGAACTCTATGTTGTAATCGAGACTTAACTATGTAAATTTGCAATTCGTGTATGTTTGTTAATGTGATGCTATGTATGCTTGCTTCGTCAATCATCTCCCAAGGCGATCCGTACCACACTTAACTATCTTTCGGGATAGGGGTGTGACACGTGATATCGGAGCCGACTTGGGATTTGCGTCACGCTAACACTCATTCTAAAAATCTTAAACCTGTTTTTGAGTCACGGTGAGGTACGAGTCTAGATAGAAAGGCCAATATAAGGACTATATAGAATGGTGGCAAAACTAACCCCGTGTTATGATTGTTAAATATTTTGCAACTACGGCTTTGGCAAAGGTATGAAATTGAGTGTGGTCAATTTTGCATAATATTAAACTAGTGTGACTCGAATACACTCTTATTCGAGAGCTCTCCATGTGAGGCGAGGTGACATGGATTTATTTTTTGGCTTGTTTCTTTTGAATTTGATGTAATATTTCTAGAATCCATCTCTTGCAGGTACATAACAACGCTTAGTTCGTATAGTATCGTGTGAGAGGTGTGTGTGCCACCGATGCGCTTGTCCGATATTCGTATCGGCGGGCGCGGTCTTTTAATTTTTGTGAGGACGTACGAAAACGACATATTGAGCATTCATCATACTCGCATATCATGTCATCACATCAAGCATATGCATGTGAACTTATCTAAATGAGTTAATAAAAAAAAATTGATCACATAGCTTCATTTCCACAAAAGTTTGACAACCGAAAACAAAACGTGGCAGATTTGTTAGGTTTCCCGAGAACAAGCATAACTCCCAAATTACTTATCCAAATAAGGCAAATAAGGACTTTCTGGAAAGCTAGTGTTATGCCCTTCAACAAAATTGGAGTCTCAGGTCTTGCAAATATCTGGAACGTAGCTAGAGTGGCCTAGTACGGAGAGCTGTTCTGGATTTCCAGAACGTGCTCCGGTTCTGTCGCTGTCGTAGATCGGTCATAACTTTTAAACGGAAAGCTAGATTGAGCTGTTCTAGGATGCGTTGGAAAGCTTACGAAGTTATCTAAAACTTTTGTACCAAACTAAAATTTTAATTATGCCCAGAAACAGGAGTAATGATCAAGTTTCCGTAACGGGTCAAATCTGTCCAGAAAGCTGAACCGTGTTAGGTCTTGTGCAAAAATTTTTGGTCGCATTCTTTTGCAAGCTTGTGCCATTCATGCTTTCCTTAGTAGCATGTTTTTGTTTTTCAATATTGAGTTTTGACTTATGTTTCAAAATTCTCCGACAGATGGCCCCCGGCAAGCTCATATCGGACCGTGAGAACCTCGCGAGGCGGGTGCACGAGTTGGAGCAGGAGCGTGCTGCCCTGCAGGCCACCCTCACCACCCGCGACGCCAAGCTTGCTATCCGCGACGCTGAGCTTACGGCTCGCACCGCCGAGCTTGCTGCCCGCACCGCCGAGCTCGCTGAGCGCACTACCGAGGTGGACACCCTCCGTACGCAGCTCGAGTATAGCGAGACGGAGCGTTGGAGTTTCTTTGAGCAGCTCCACGACGCCAACCTTGCCCTTGAGGGCGATGGAGCCGCCGCTCTGCAGGCCACGCTGAATGAGCGTGAGGCACAACTTACCGTCGCGAACGAGGAGGACTACATCCTCTCCGGCCAAGTGGACGCCCTTCTCGAGGGGAAGGATGAGTTGGAGGTAACTCTCTTGGAGACCAAGGGCACTAGGGACGCTTTCGAGGGAGACCTCCGGAACGCCCAGGCGACCATTGCGCATAACAACACTACCATAGAGCATCTCCAGGCCGCCAACAATGCCCTGCACGCCATCCTTAATAGCGGACCTCCCGAGCCACTTGAGATCATCCCACCCGAGGATGACGTGGAGATGGGTGATGGTGAGGATGCTTCCGACGTCGAGGACGGAGCACCACCCTCTCCCATGAGGGGTGACGACGACTACTACGGCGATGACGACGAGTAGTTGTCACGACCGGTGGTCGTAACTCTATGTGTTGTAGGATTTGCAATCTCGTGAGGCATGTAACCGTGTATGGAAAACGATCCGCGTCTTGTTAATTAAGCTCTCCGAGATTTGTGTTGTCTATGGGTCACATGTGATGTAACCTAAGACCGTGTTGTATCGGATTTGTGGGTTCCCGTGTATCAAAAATTTCTATCATGTTGCTACTATGTTGGAGTCTATGGAATATGTGTGTTGCCAACGCATTATGCTTATTTCATCACTATTTCTTTCGTACATGCAATCTGAAATTTTGATCCCTTATGTCCAATGTCATGTTTTCTTGCCATTTTAGCTCCAAAACTAGATGAGCTAACGTGAGAATTTTTTTCATATGTGACAGATGGTGAATACCCGTCATGGTGAAGCTTCCGGAGTGGTCATGGTGGGAGGGATGAGCAACTCACTAACCCTCCACCTCTCACGCCATTGGAGCAACTCGTGTCCAACCAAAACGAGATGTTCCGCTTGTTCTTTGCAAGCCAAACTAATCAAGGACAAGGCCAAGGACCGCCACCCCAAGGGCCGAGAAATTCCACCTATGCCGACTTTTGGGCAACTCAACCGCCAAAGTTTGGTGAGGCTACTACCGATCCTTTGGAGGCGGATAATTTCCTCCGCATCATTGAGTTGAAGTTTGCTCTCCTCAATTGCACATCGGAGCAAAAGGTTCTCTTTGCGGCTCAACAACTCCGTGGCTCCGCTAGTGCATGGTGGGCAAGTTTCCCGCCGGTACTCAAGTGAATTGGCCGGACTTAAGCACCGCATTTCGCGCACATCACATTCCCGCCGGTCTTATGATGCGCAAGTTGCAAGAATTTCTCAATTTGAAGCAAGGTACCGGAACCGTGCAAGAGTATGCACGGAAGTTCAACTACTTGGCTCAATATGCCTCCTATCATGCCGACACGGATGACAAGAAAAAGGATTGTTTCCGTTCGGGGCTAAGCCCGAAGTTGCAAGATCACTTGGCCCAAGTCACTACCGGCACGTTCAATTACTTGATGAGTGCCGCAATTGTGCAAGAAGATGCTATCCGTGCTCACCAAGAGGACCAGAAGAGGAAGCGTGCCGTAGGAAATCCATCCGGCTCCGCTCCGCCCAAGTACAAGTTAGCCATCACTTCCCCGTCCGGACGAAGTTTCGGGCCGCATTACCGCCGACGGGGGATCTCGTCGATTTGTGCCGCAGCCGCACCACCACTCTCACGGTGGAAATCAGCAGCACAACACTTCATTCCGCCCTCCGCAGCAGCAATATCAAGGTACTAGGCCCGGTCCTCAAGGTCCATGCTTTAATTGTGGACGTCCGGGTCATTTTGCAAAGGATTGCCGTGTTCCGACACGTAACCCGGGCCACAACAACAACGACAACACCAACAATGGTTCCGGAAGTGGCAACAACAATCAAAACCGCAATGGGAATAATGGAAATGGAAACCGCAATCAATCCTCCACTCCAAATGCTAAGAATGGCCGAGTCAACTATACCACGGCCGAAGAGATTCAAGCGGGAGAACCGGTACTTTCGGGTATGTTTTCGGTCAACAACCACTCCACTTTGGTTGTTTTTGATTCGGGTGCAACTCATGATTTCATTAGTCAAGCATGTGCAAAAACCTTACAACTCACTCCTACCGTTTTGGATATTCCGTACATCATCACATCACCCGGTGGAAAGATAAAAACAAACCTAGAGTTGAGGCAAGTGCCACTAAACCTAGCGAGAAAAGTATACCCCTCCTCTCTCATAATTTTAGGTGGGCAAGGAATAGACATAATCCTAGGTATGAGATGGATGAAACTCCATAAAGCCGTTTTGCACATCGATTCCCGAGAAGTTCACCTAAACTCTCCACTCCATGGTTCATCTATTCTCCGATTACCCCATCCAAAATCCTCCACCTCCAAAATCTACCACCTTGAGGGAAAAAGGGTTGAGGATATTCCCGTGGTATGTGAATTTCCCGATGTGTTCCCGGATGACCTACCGGGCATGCCACCCGATCGGGATGTCGAGTTTAAAATTGAACTCCAACCCGGTACGGCACCAATTTCCCGTAGGCCGTATAAAATGGCTCCCAATGAGCTAGCAATCCTAAAAGAGCAATTGGGTGAGCTTATGGACAAAAGATATATTCGTCCTAGTTCATCTCCGTGGGGACGCCCCGCTCTCCTTGTGAAGAAGAAAGACAAGACGCTACGCCTATGTGTGGATTATCGCCCTCTCAATGCGGTAACTATCAAGAATAAATACCCACTCCCTCGGATTGATATCCTCTTTGATCAATTAGTTGGTGCTAAGGTCTTCTCTAAGATTGATCTCCGATCCGGTTACCACCAAATCAAGATCCGAGCCGAAGATATTCCAAAAACCGCATTTTCTACGCGGTATGGTCTCTTTGAGTATCTCTTCATATCTTTTGGGCTTACAAATGCTCCGGCTCATTTCATGTACTTGATGAATTCGGTCTTCATGCCCGAGTTGGATAAGTTTGTCGTGGTCTTTATTGACGACATTCTTATTTATTCGGAGTCCAAAGAAGAGCATGCCGAACACCTTCGCATTGTTCTCCAACGGCTTCGTGATCATCAATTATATGCCAAGTTTAGCAAGTGTGAATTTTGGTTGAAGCAAGTTCCTTTCTTGGGTCATATCATATCCGCGGAAGGTGTTGCCGTTGTCCCGAGTAAAGTTGAAGAAGTGCTTACTTGGAAGTCCCCAAGATCGGTGAGACAAATTCGAAGCTTTCTAGGTCTTGCCTGGTTATTATCGGAAGTTCATTCCCAATTTTTCATGCATAGCCAAGCCCATGACGAAGTTATTGGAGAAAGATGCAAAGTTTAAATGGAGCCGTGAATGTGAAGAAGCCTTCCAAACTCTCAAGAAGCATTTGACATCCGCTCCGGTGTTAGCACAAGCCGACATCACCAAGCCATTTGACGTGTATTGTGACGCGTCCGGCACCGGTCTAGGGTGTGTACTAATGCAAGAAGGTCGTGTCATTGCTTATGCTTCTCGTCAACTCCGCAAGCATGAACAACACTACCCTATCCATGATTTGGAACTAGCCTCGGTTGTCCTTGCTTTGAAAACTTGGAGGCATTACCTACTTGGAAATCTTGTCAATCTCTACACCGATCATAAGAGTCTCAAATATATCTTCACGCAACAAGAGTTGAATATGAGGCAACGTAGATGGTTAGAATTAATCAAGGATTATGAGTTGGAAATCCATTATCGTCCGGGTAAAGCTAATGTGGTTGCCGATGCTTTGAGTCGCAAGGATCAATGCAACCACGTTACCGGTTGTTCTATGGAAAATTCGGAAATTTCAGATTCTAGTGAACCAAGTCTCCGAGTCGTTCCCTATGGTTCAATGTACAATCTAGCTCTCATTCCTACCCTTCGTGAGGAAATTATTGAGGCACAAAAGAAGGATGAAGGAATGGAATTTATTCGGCAAAAGGTAGAAAAAGATGAAGCTACATGTTTCCGACAAGATGCCGATGGTGTATTATGGTTCAACCAACGCCTCGTTGTTCCGAAGAATATGGAATTACGGAAGAAAATAATGGATGAGGCACATTTGTCTAAATATTCCATACACCCCGGTAGCAACAAAATGTATCGCGGCCTAAGAGAAAAGTTTTGGTCGACACGCATGAAGCGTGAGATTGCACGGTAAGTGGCCGAGTGTGATACTTGTCAACGAGTCGAAAGCCGACCACTTGAGAAAAGCCGGATTATTGAACCCATTGAAAATTCCCGTTTGGAAGTGGGAGGACATTGCTATGGATTTTATCGTTGGATTGCCTCTCACGTCAAAGAAGCACGATTCAATTTGGGTTATTGTGGATAGATTAACGAAGTCCGCACATTTCATCCCCGTCCATACTACCTACAATACCAAGAAGTATGCCGAGCTATACATCTCAAGAGTGCTATGTTTGCATGAAGTACCTAAAACCATTCTTTCCGATCGAGGTCCGCAATTTGTATCTCGCTTTTGGGAGCAATTGCATTCTTGTCTTGGTACCACACTCATTAGAAGCTCCGCATATCACCCTCAAACGGACGGACAAACCGAAAGGTTGAATCAATACTTAGAGGATATCTTGAGAGCATGTGCTATGGAAAATCGAGGAAATTGGGACGATTGTCTTCCATTCGCCGAATTCTCATACAACAATAGCTATCAAGAGAGTTCGGGAATGTCACCATTTGAAGCATTGTATGGTCATTCTTGTCGTACACCCTTAAATTGGTCGGAAGGGGAGAAAGAACCAATTTTGGTCCCGATCTCGTCACTCAAACCGAAGAAAAGGTCCGACAAATCCAAGCCAACATGAAAGCCGCACAATCTCGTCAAGTGAGTTACACTAACAAGAGGAGACACCCGTTGGAATTTGAGAAGGGAGATCATGTCTATCTTCGTGTCTCTCCAAATAAGGGCGTGTCTCGGTTTGGAATTAAAGGAAAGTTAGCACCCCGTTATATTGGACCCTATCCAATTGTGGAAAAGCATAGCGCGGTTGCTTACCGATTGCAACTACCGGAAAGTCTTGCTCGTGTGCACAATGTGTTCCATGTCTCTCAACTCAAGAAATGTTTGAAACCTCCAATTGATGTGGTCATTTCCGACACCGATCAACTAGAAGAAGATCTCTCCTACCCCGAATACCCCGTCCGGATTATTGATCAAAGCGACCGAGTAACTCGCAATCGCACCATCACCTTCTATAAAGTGCAATGGAGTAACCACACCCAAGAAGAAGCAACTTGGGAACAAGAGGATTTTTTAGAGAAGAATTTTCCCGAGTTCCTCGCGTCACACAAAGCGGTAATTTTCGCACTCCCTTTCCTTAATTCGTAGCGATTCTCGGGACGAGAATTTCTTTAATGGGGGAGGGCTGTGACATCCCATGTCACGATTAGTGTTAAGCATGCAATTAAAACCCTAATGACATCACTCATGGAGCACTAATGCTAGGCACCCAAAAAGAAAATAAGGAAAAGAAAAGAAAAAAGGGAAAACCTAGATTAAACCCTAACCCTAACCTAGCCCCAAGAAAAATGCAGAAATTATAAAGACACTACCTACATATTTTTGCACCACTGCATTGCTCATGTAAAAAGACGAATTTACAGCATTTTTACAAAAAATTTTGAACAAAGTTTTGAACGTCCAAAAATTCAAATTCAAATTTGAAATGTCCCTGTTTGTGAATTTTGCATGAATTTTTGGAGGCACATTTACAACTTCAAACTCAAAGATGAAAACGGCCTCGCCACACCCCTGCCAAACTCCCCACAGCGTCGCCCCGGCGTTTCTTCCTCACCGCACGCGCCGGGACGAAGGAGTCGGCCGCCACCGCCATGGGCGCCGCCCCAAGCTTTCCGCCTAGGCAAGCCTCCTCGTCCCTTTTCTTTCCCTCAATCCGGTGCGCAGGCAAGCCCTCCACACTCCCTCACGTTGGGACTCACTATTGTGCAGACTCCACCGCGAATTTTGGGAAAATTTGTGCTGCGATCGTCGCCGTCAACGTCGGCCTCCGTCGAGCCCGCACCTCCGGTCCTCTTCATCGCCGCCCAAGCCACCGCCGTCCTTCCCCAAGGTGAGGCGGAGCTTTGCCCCAAGCGCGACCCCCTCGTCCCCCGTGCGGCACGCCCGACGGTGCCGAAGTCGGCCCCGTCCGCCGCGCCGTGGCCACCGACGTCCGGTCGCCACGCGGGCCCCGACCTCCCCATGAGTGTGTTCCCCACGCCATGCCGCGCGGTTTGAACTCCCGCCCATCCTCCCCGACCCACCGTAGCGCCCTATGGCGCCAACGCCGGCGAGCTCGGGTCGGCTCCGGCGAGGTCCCGCCGCGCGGGTCCGGCCCCATTTAAAAATTGCCCTCGTGGCAAAATCGTAATTGGATCCGAACTTCGTTTGAGTTTGAAAAATTCATATCTCGCGTTTGAAATGTCCAAAAATTACAAACTAAAATGTTTTGGAAACTACAAAACCTGTACTTTCATAAAAGTATCCCGAGCATGTCATATCTGAGCGTTTTCACATTTTTACAAAAATGACAAAAGTCAATCCATAAAAACTCATTGTTGTCCTAACTTTAAAAATATAAATCTAAAAGGGATGCCACTTGGCCAAAATCTTCACCTAAGCGTACTTGAATTATTGTCACTGGAAGTTGTGCATTTCATTGCGTATTTTTCAAGTTATTGCATTTCTTGCATTCTCTGTATTTAATTTTTAATTAAATCTGTACAAATTATTTTTGCATGAAACCTGGTAATTAATTCCCCCTTGGTACTGTGCATGTTTAGAAAAGTCCACGTTAAATTTTGAGCATGTTAAATAATTATTCTTGCAAACCCTAGATCTAAATCCATAAAAGGTTAATTTCAGCACATGTGTAATTGGTTTTATATTTCTAAAAATTGTGCTTTTGCATGTTTATGTAATTTTCACTGTCCACCATGTCCCTTAGCACTTCATGGCAGGAGTAGTAAAAATGTTTCATCTATTTCATGCATGTGTTAATTTTGAAATCGAATTCTCGTTTTAAAAGGCGATCGTCATCGCATGTGATGATTAACTTCGCTTAGGCCTAGCGTTTGGGTTCGCCTTTCTATACCTTGTTAATTTCTTTTTAAATCTGAAATTAGGGTGAACCACAGCACTGCTGCACCTTGTATTACATTTTTGCTCATGTATTAAGGCTCTACTTGTAATGTAATTAATTTCCTTAAAGGAGAACAAGCGTTATGTTCACGCTTACTAGGGTTTAATTGAACAAAGCTTTTGATTAACATATTCATGTGCACTCTTACAAAAACAGCACACATGCATTACTCTCATCATCGACCTTGTGTTCATGTTATTTATGCAATTGCATTTCATTTTCTTGGTGACGACGCCGAATTGAATCCGCCGGAAGAGACGATTGCAACACTTAACGCTTGTGAGGCTAGTGCTAACTTCGATCACTCCCAAGGCAAGCCCCGGTGCATTCCTATTATTTTGAAATGTCTTTCTTTATCACTCTATTACGGATGATGATTGTGCATTAAGTTCTAGGAGTTGATTGGAAATCCACGTGCATAAAATTCCTATATGTCCTATGTTGCTTATGTGTCATATCCTCGTTAGAAATGCTATGCTATGCTTATGGAGTCAACGATAGAATGGGAATCTCACTTATGACTCATGATTAAATGTGAACATGATGAAATTGGTTAAAATTGAGAACACCCCATTGTGGCTCCGCGAATAAGTTTGAGTTGTGTACCACTTGCATACCTTTCTTATGGGGATTGGTAAACCTACGTAGCTTGTAAAATGTAAAGTGAGTCGGATATCTCACCGACCCGGAGGTGACGTGTATGGCACGGTGGTTGCACGGGTTGAGGACCGTTGGAGAGTACACGGGTTAAGCCTTGGGCGCGTTGTTGAACGGTCGCAAGGGGACGTGTACTCGGGGTCGGTGGCCCCGTGTTTTACCTTATGATGAACTCGCGAACGGTGGCCATACGTGTTCTTAAATGATGCGTATGTCGTGTCCTACAGGATTAATAATTCGATAATTATCGCCGTTTCCTCTCGGTTAATGAGTACCACTTGTTTCGAGCAGTTTACAATGCTTAGTAAGAGGAGGAGAATGAGATGATATCAATTTGTATTGCAAATTCTTGTATTGTTAGTATGCTCACTAAAGTTCCTTTTATGCAACAACCCTATTAATTTGGCTAAGCAATAAAGGTTCCAACCTAAGTAGCATAGGTGCTATTTGTGCAAAATGCCAAGTTAAGCCAGTCAAGCCCCATGCATCTTGGTGTCGATCTTAGATGGCCAATTTGACGGGTAAGACTTGCGGAGTATGTTAGATACTCGAGGCTTTGCCACTACTTTTGTGTTTTCGGGTTTCCCGCAAGCCGGGTTTTGCGATTGTTGTGGTAAGGTTGTGTGGGACGGAGAAGAGCCCAAAGAGTGGACCATTGAATGGGTCCCTAGCTCTCCGACCCATGATGAGTGAGCCGTGGCCTAGGCCGGCACGGTTCATTTTAAGTTATCTATGTATCGTCGAGTGATGTATTTTTGCTTCCGCACTTTATTTCGAACAAAGATCATGGTTATGTAAGACTTATATTCGAACCTAATGTATCTTTTAATTCGAACTCTATGTTGTAATCGAGACTTAACTATGTAAATTTGCAATTCGTGTATGTTTGTTAATGTGATGCTATGTATGGTTGCTTCGTCAATCATCTCCCAAGGCGATCCGTACCACACTTAACTATCTTTCGGGATAGGGGTGTGACACATCCGAAGCCACCGCGGGGCTACGTGGTCTCGTTCTTGCATTTTCATGAGCGCGCCCTGGGGACGCCGGGGAACGACTTCTGCGGGCGATGATGTTCCGGAACGGGCTGGAGCTCCAGCACCCGAACCCCAACGGGATCCAGCAGCTGAGCACTTTCGTGGCTCTCTCGAGAGGGTTTCCTGGGGATGGCGCCCGACCTCGACCTCTGGAGGTATTACTTTCGCATCAACCTCCATCGGAGGAGGAACTCCGGGGCGAGGATGTTCCCGCGCACGTCGGCTGCGCGGGGATCGTGATGAAGAGGGACCGGGAAGGGACTACATCATGGTGACCACCCCTTCGTCGAACCAGGGGTGGCACCCGATGTGGTTCTACCTTCGGCAGGACCCGGGGCACCCGTTCCGGCCTTCGAGGATCGGGTCTTCGAGGAGGCCCCGGAAGAATGGAAGTGGGGCTGCCCCCACGCCAGCACTCGCAAGGTCGACATGGCGATCGAAGGGATCCGGCATCCGGCCCGGTTCAACGTCGATACGACGGTGGTGGTGGGCTCCTTCCACAAGCGGAGGTTCGCGCCTCTAATGCGGCGCTCGATGCCGATGCACGAGGTGTTAGACAACGACCGTGTCGTCCCCGACACCGCGATGGCGGTGCAGGAGCTCGACGACGACACCGTCGCGTCGCGTGTTCGAAGCGCGGCGGGGACCGCCGCGCGCCCGGCCCGTCCAGGGGGCCCCTCACATGAAGCCGCACCCGGAGGCACTCGATGTGGTAAGTCAATTCGACCTTTGCCATCTCGCAGCGCATTCGAGTTTCCGCCTAAGTTCGTTCGCTAATCTGCCCTTTCTCTTGCAGTCCGCCTCGGATCCCGCTTAGTCGGCGCACCGGGCTACGCCTTCCCGAGCAGGCCGCCCGGCGCGAGGCCAATCGCCTCCATGCCGCGGAGGTGCAGGCCGAGAGGAAGGCTGCTAGGGACGTGGCCGTGAGGCTCCGGCTGGAGAAGACGGCGCGAGACGTCGAGCGCCGGAGGAAGAGGGAGGCTCGCCGGGCCGCGGGGCAAAACCCCGATACGGCATCCACCGCCTCGACCCCCGTGCCGATGGACTCCGAGGATGACGGCGGAGCCGGTGAGTTCGAGATCGACGGGGAGACCCCGTTCATCCGGTCCCGCCGAGCCGTCACCTCGGGCCTCGAGTCCTCGCCCCCTCGACCTCGACCTTCGCGGTCGACCCCTCAAGTCAGCCCGCTCCTCACGGGGTGGGTCGAGCTCTAGGGCTGGCGAGGTGTCTCGTGCGGAGGGGACCGGGACCGGTCTGGACCCCTTTCTTGGGACGAGAGGTGGTCGATCTTATGGTAGATCCGTCTGTTGCTGCGAGGGAAGCGGAGGAGATGATCGCCGAGCTAGTCGGAGGTGATACGGATCTCAACCGCACGCCTGCGGCGCCCGGAGATGGGGCGGCGGATGGCGTAGATCTGCGAGGTCCTCCCTCCGTCGCGCCCGCGGACGTGGTGCCCGCGCAAGGTTCCGGCGCGGAGGCGCTGCGAGCCCAAGAAGTTGGTGGGGCCGTCCCCGAGCCGGCGAAGGGCGGCGCGGAAGACCGACGCGCGGACGCGCGCGTCGCCGTCTCTAAACCTGCTCGTGACCGATGAGGCGGTCTCACGGCACGCGTACGCGCGTGTCGATGTCTTTGAATCGGCTGCGTCCGGTCGGGGGCGTTGCGGGGCCCTCCACAACCGTCGAGGTCCCCGCGAAACCCGCCGAGGGTCGTCACGGACGGCGGTCGACCCGTCGGTGGCCGCCGGCAAGCGTGTTCGCGAGAGCGAGCTCGGTGAGAGCGCTCCTGCGCCCAGCGGACGGTGCCACCGCGAAGGAGGGCCCCGCCCACGACCCTATGCAAGTCGCCGACCTCCTCGGTGGCGCGAGCCGCTAGGTCGAGGAGGGCGGACGCCGAGAAGGAGGCGACCGCTGCACCTAGGGCAGCGGAGGGTGCGCCGGCCGAGTCCGGCCCGCGCTCCGGGGCAACCTCCGGACCGGAGGCTGTCAAATTTCGTGGCTGGGCTCGCACCGGCTGTGCGGGCGTTCTTGGCCCGGCTCGAGTCGGAGGCGGGGAGTTAGTACGGGCGGCCGGCGAGGCTCGCGCCGGTCCGAACGGGCGCTCGCATGGGAGGAAGCTCTCCGAGCGGCGAAGGAGGCGGCGGACCACGAGGCTGCGGAGGCGCGCCGCGCGAGTGAGGAGGCTCTCGCGGCTTTGGCGAAGGCCGAAGAGGCCGCCTCGATGGTGGAGAAGGTCAAGGAGGCGCTCCAAGCGGAGCGGGAGCCGAGGCCGCGGCGGAGGTCTCCCACCGGACCGCGTCCGGCTACCTTCGCGAGCTCCGGGAGCGGCGGGCCGAGAAGGAGGGTAGGTGTTCCAAGCCTTTCCTCCTTGATCTTAATCGGATCCCTTAGTCGTTTTGTCGGCTACCCGAGTTCGGGTTTCGAAGTTGGGTTTTCCTTGCGGGGCTGGAGCAAAGGCCGGCCACGGCGGAGGCGTCGCAGAGGGAGCTCGATGCTGCCCTGGGCCGCGCGTTCGTCGACGTCGAGGTCGAGCGGAACGTCGAGCCGCTCTGCCGGAGCATATTGGCGCGGTGGTTCGAGGAGCCGGGCGCTCCGCCGTGCGCGCGACCTTCACGGTGCTGGCGTCCCACTACGAAGATCTCCACTTCGGGGCCGTCGGCATGGGACTGGTTCCCGGCTTCGCCGGCGCCGAGCTGGAGTCGCCGAAGGCCGAGACCCGCGCGTCCGCCGATTCCCTTGCTGCAAAGCTCGAGGAGGAGCCTCTCCCCAAGATGTAGAAAAGTTAGGGGATTAGTTTTTGTTTTTTGTTTTGTTAAGAACAAAGGGGCGTAGTTCCCCGCTTGTACATAACTTTAAGTTTTATTAAATCGTTTCGCGCTCGACCCTTCGGGGTCTTGCTCTTTATCAAGTAGTTTTAAGCTCGATCTTGACTACGTTTTGGCCTTTTTATCGTATCTCCTTGATTCGCAAGGCTCGAGCCGCCGAGCCTATTTGAACTTAGTCTCTTTTGGTGAGCGTTCGCTAGGGCCGCTAGGGCACTCGAGCTTCAGCCTTCCGACCAACTTAGACCGTGAGTTCGTTTGCTCGCGCTTACCTTGGTCGTCAACGAGATTTGAATTCAAGGCCAAGTGAAACTTAGCAAATTTGTTCGCGAAAAAGAGCTAAGTGTAGCAATTTTTGTTTTTTGAAAAATCGTGGTTTCGCCCTCCTTCCAGCCCCGAGTGAGGCTCGACCTCGCTGTGAAGGTCGAGGGTCACCGTACTTAGTGGGCGATCGCTTAAAGAGCAAAGGAATGAAAGCGAGCTTAGGGATAGAACTTACGTAATTGTGCAATGTTGCGGGCGTTGGTTAGTTCTCGACCTTCCATCGTATTGAGCTTGTAGGAGCCGGGTCCGATGACGCGTGCAACGATGTAAGGTCCTTCCCAAGGAGGGGATAGCTTGTGATGATCCTTATTGCTCGCACTCGCATAGCACCATGTCTCCGATGTTGAAGCCTCGACTCTTGACATTGCGATCGTGGTATCGTCGAAGCGCTTGTTGGTACTTGGCAGAATGCAAGAGCGCGGCGTCGCGCACTTCGTCGAGCTGGTCCGCTGCATCCTCGAGGGCCGTTTGGTTTCCTTGCTCGTTGAAGGTGCGAACCCTAGGAGCACCATAGTCGAGGTCGGTTGGGAGGATCGCTTCGAACCGTAGACCATGAAGCACGGCGTATAGCCGGTTGCTCGACTCGGAGTCGTTCGAAGGCTCCAAAGGACGGCCGGTAGTTCGGCTGCCCATCGACCGCTGAAACGCTTCGGACGGTCATAAATGCAAGGCTTGAGTCCTTGTAGGATCATGCCGTTCGCCCGTTCGACCTGCCCGTTGGTCTCGGGGTGAGCCACGGCCGCCCAATCCACTCGAATGTGGTAGTCGTCACGGAACGTGAGGAACTTCTTCCCCGTGAACTGCGTGCCATTGTCCGTGATTATCGAGTTGGGAACACCAAAACGATGGACAATGTCGAGGAAGAACTCGACCGCCTCTTCGGAGCGGATCTTGCTTATGGCTCGAGCTTCGATCCACTTTGTGAACTTGTCGACCGCGACGAGTAGGTGGGTGAAGCCCCGGCGCTTTTTTCGGAGGGCTGACCAAGTCCAAACCTCGGATCGCGAAAGGCCGGGTGACGGGTATAGTTTGGAGGGCTTGAGTGGGTTGGTGCGTACGTCAGAGGCGAAGTACGGCAACCCTTACATTTGTGGACGATGCGGGTCGCATCCGCCACGGCGGTTGGCCGATAGAAGCCTTGTCGAAAGGCATTGCCCACGAGGGTCCGCGGCGCGGCGTGGTGGCCGCAGATGCCCGCGTGTATGTCGTTGAGGAGTTGCGCACCTTCCTCGATCGGGATGCATCGCTGCAAGATCCTCGACACGCTGCGTTTGTAGAGCTCGCCGTCAACCAAGACGAATGACTTAGAGCGCCCGTGCGGACGCCTCGCCTCGGTCCAGTCTGCCGGGAGCTTGCCATGGAGGAGGTACTCGATGTACGACGCCCTCCAATCGGATGTTTGCGGCGCGTCGATTTCCATGATCTCTCCGCCTCGTCGGCGAGAGGTCCAGCCCCCGAGTCCTTGTTTAGACTCGGGTGTTCCTCGGGGTTGAGGGCAGCATCCGGGCAGGGCCCGGGCTCGCCCCGATGGGTCCCCCATCGTCTTCGGGAGGAAGAGGGGGCGCACCGATGGCTGGAGCTGGTCGTGGGCAAAGATGCCCGCCGGGACCGGTTCCCGGGTGGACGCCATCTTGGCGAGCGAGTCCGCTGCCTCGTTGAGCCTTCGAGGGATGTGCTTGAGCTCGAGCCCATCGAACTTCTCCTCGAGCTTCCGAACGTCTTGGTGATAGAGCATCGGCGTGTCGTTTCGACAGCTCGACTCTTTCATAACCCGGTCGACGACGAGTTGAGAGTCCCCGCGGACCTCAAGTCGTCGGATCCGGAGCTCAATGGCGATCTTGAGGCCATTGACTAAGGCTTCGTACTCGGCTACATTATTCGAAGCGAGAAAAATGCAACCGAATAGCGTACCTCATGCGCACTCCTCGGGAGAGACGAAGACGAGTCCGACGTCCGCTCCTTGGCGCATCAACGACCCGTCGAAGTACATGACCCGATACTCTTGGTCCACCGACGTAGGTGGTAGGCTGGGTCTCCGTCCACTCCGTGATGAAGTCGACTAGCACTCGATACTTTATCGCCGTTTGGGGCGCGTAGGTGATGTCGTGCCCCATCGGCTCGAGAGCCCATTTGGCGACCTTGCCTGCAGACTCCCTATTCTCGATGATATCACGCAGAGGGAAGGAACTCACCACGGTTATCGAGTGCGAGTCGAAGTAGTGGCGCAGCTTGCGTCCGGCGACCATCACGGCATAGAGGATCTTGAGGACTTGTAGGTACCGAGTCTTCGAGTCGGAGAGCACCTCGCCGACGTAGTAGACGGGATGTTGCACCTTGAGAGCGTGACCTTTTTCCTCCCGCTCGACCACGATGGCGGCGCCGACGACCCGAGTGGTTGCCGCGACGTAGAGCAGGAGTTGTTCCCCTAGGGATGGGGCGGTCGGAACCAAAGGGTTGGCCAGGATGCGCTTCACTTCGTCGAGAGCGACCTGCGCCTCCTGCATCCATTCAAAGCGCTCGGACTTCTTGAGGAGCTTGTAGAGCGGCGGTTCCCTTTCCCGAGTCGTGAGATGAAGCGACTTAGCGCCGCTAGGCACCCCGTGAGCCGCTGCACCCTTTGACGTTCCGGATCGGACCCATGCGCTTGATGGCGGTGATCTTCTCCGGGTTTGCCTCGATGCCACGCTCCGAAACGACGAACCCCAACAACATCCCTCGCGGGACCCCAAAGACGCAATTCTCGGGGTTGAGCTTAACGCCGTTCTCGCGCAGCTTGGCGAACACGCGCTCGAGGTCGACCACGAGTTGGTCGGCCTTTTTGGATTTAACGACGATGTCGTCCACGTAGGCTTCGACGATATCTCCGATGAGATAGTCGAAGCATTTCCGGATGAACCTCCGGTACGTGGCCCCGGCGTTCTTGAGCCCAAACGGCATCGTCGTGTAGCGATACGAGCCGAAGGGCGTGATGAAGGAGGTAGCGAGCTGGTCGGATTCGTCGAGTGCTATCCGATGGTACCCGGAGTACGCGTCTAGAAAGCGAGAGGGTCTCGCACCCCGAGGTCGAGTCGGCTATTTGGTCAATGCGCGGTAAGGGAAAAGGGTCCTTGGGACATGCCTTATTCAGGCTAGTATAATCAACGCACATTCTCCATTTCCCATTCTTTTATCTTACAAGAACAGGGTTAGCCAACCACTCGGGGTGATACACCTCCTTGATGAACCCGGCCGCCAAGAGCTTCACGATCTCCTCCCCGATGGCCCTGCGCTTCTCCTCGTCGAAGCGGCACGAGCATTGGTTCACCGGCTTGGAACCCGACCTGATATGCAAGGAGTGCTCGGCGACTTCCCTCGGTATTCCTGGCATGTCCGAGGGCTTCCGCGCGACGCGAAGACGTCGGCGTTCGCGCGGAGGAAGTCAACGAGCGTGTTTTCCTATTTGGGAGAGAGGGAGGTGCCGATGCGCACCGTCTTCTTCTCGTCCCCTCGAGGTCGAGGATGACCTCTTTGGTTCCCTCCGCCGGCTCGAAAGAGGCCGCCTTGCGGCTCGCTGCGGCGGGTCCTCGACTACCTGCTCCCCGATGACCGCCGGCCCGGTGGTGGAGGCCAAGTGTGTCGAAGCCGGGTCACGGTTGTCGACGTCGCACCGGTAGGCGTGCTGAAAAGACGCGCCCACGGTGATGACTCCCTTCAGCCCGGGCATCTTGAGCTTCGGGTAGACATAGTTCGGAACGACCATGAACTTCGCGTAGCACGGCCGCCCGAGGATGGCGTGGTAGACCCTCGGGAATCCAACCACCTCGAACGTGAGGGTCTCCGTTCGGAAGTTCGAAGGAGTCCCGAAAGTTACGGGTAGGTCGATCCGCCCGATGGGAACGGCCTGCGTTACGGGAACGACGCCGTGGAACGGCGAACCGTTCGGGCGGATGCGAGAGCGCTCGATGCCCATGGCATCCAGGACATCAACGTATAGGATGTTCGAGCCGCTGCCTCCGTCCATCAAAACCTTGGAGAGGCGTGTCTTGGCGATGATGGGATCGACCACGAGCGGGTATCGGCCCGGCCGTGGAACTCGCGCCGGATGATCGGCGCGATCAAACGTGATCGGGAGCTCCGACCACTTGAGGTAAGCCGGGGTTGCGGGCTCCGCAGCGAAGACCTCAAGACGTTCGAGCTTGACGGAGCGTCGACCGGGCGAGCGTCGGAGCTCGAGAAGATCATTAGGCAACCCTCCGCCCGAGGGAAGCCTTCTTCGTTCTCCTCGCCGGCGTCACCCTCGACTCCGGCATTCTCCTCCTCGGTCCTACCGTGGGCGCCCCTTCCGCCCATGCTACGTAATGACCTTCTTCATCGCCGAGCGGTCCCGCATCAAGTGCTTGACGGGGAACTCGTGGTTGGGGCACGGCCCGATCCACTTCTTCTCGAAGTGGTCGGGAGGGTTCTTGTCGGTCGCGGCCACCATGAGACCGTCGACTTGCCGCGACTTATTCTTCTTGTTGGGCTTGGAGCCGGAAGGTCCTCTACCGGCATTGCCGTCGGTCCGCTTGCCCTTCCCTTTCTCGGGGAGGTCGTGATGGAGGAGTGTCCCGATCGCCTCCTTGCCCGAGGCGTGGCTCGTGGCGATGTCGAGGAGCTCCCGAGCCGTTCGCGGGCAGCTTCGCCCCGGCTCGTGGACCGGAGCCTCGCAATTCGTTCCGGAGAGGAAGGCCCCAATGACATCCGCGTCAACGACATGGGGCAGCTCGTTGCAGCGCCGGGATAAGCGTCGAATGTAATCCCGGAGCGGCTCGTTCGGCTTCGTCGACGGTTCTTCAACTCCCGGGGTTACCCGGGCGGGCGCACGTGGCCCGGAAGTTACCCACGAAAACCTCTCGCAGGTCGGCCCACGACCGTATCCGGTCCGCGGGCAGGTGCTCGCCGAATCGGCGAGGTACGGAGGCATGTTCCGGATGATGGCGAGGTCGTCACTCGCGCCACCGGCCCGGCACGCGAGCCGATAGTCCTCTAGCCGGAGGGAGGGGTTCGACTCCCCGCATACTTGGCAACCGTCGTTGGGGGACGGAAGCGCGGAGGGAAGATCGCTCCCCAAATCGCGGAATTGAAGACCCTAGGTCCCGGGGGTCGGGGCTCCGGCTCCGATCGTGCTCGACGTCGCCCCGACCTCCGCGACGGGGGTTACGGACGAGGCGTGGGCCTCTCTCATCCTAAGCGCGGCGGCGTGCGTCCAAGGTTGAGCGCGCGTCACGAGCGGCTCCAATACGAGAATGCACCGATTGTCTAGGCTCGGGCTGGCCCGGCTGCGCGGCTGCCGCACGGAGGCATGCACCGAACCCCCGCTTGGGAGTCGCGCCGCCCGGTGCCGGCACGCTGGTTCGACAGCGCGCTGCGCGTCATTGCGAGCTCTCCGCGTGTTGCTCCGCCGCCTTGGCGAGGAGCGCGGCCATCTCCCTCTCGCACCCGTTGTGCCTCGGGAGTCGGCTGTACATGGATGGTTTTCAGCAACGCGGCTGCCGCAGCCACGTTTTGCCCGGCGCGTGGGAAGTGCTCGGGTCTCGCCCCCGGCATCGTCGGCGATCTGCCGGTGGACGTGGCGAGCCCTCGGGCGCGCGTTGCACCCCGCGTGCTGGCGCTGCTGCTGTAACTCCTGCTCTACCGCCGCGGTCTCCTCATCGAGACCGCGGCGGGCCGCCTCCGGCTCCGGGCGCCTAGCCCGGAGGCGAGCCCGTAGATCATCGCCGCCAGGAGGTGCGGTGTGCGCACGTTGGGCTGCTGGGGTTTCGGGGCGCCGGGCTCCGGCGCGGCCGGTCCCCTAGCGCTCCGGGCACCCGCTCCCGCGGGATGCACTACGTTGCATTCGCGGGAGGGGTCGTGGGCTTAGTCGCTGCTGCCCCGGTCCGAATCCTCGTCCTCCCCGCGTCGAGGAGGTCGAAGAGGGATTCGGAGGGATGGATTACCATCCCAACGAACTCTCCCTCCATGGGGCTAGCCCTTCCTAGGAGAGCGCTAAGTCGTGTCGCATTCGCGGCGACGGGGGTGGCCACGGGGGCCTGCGATGCCGGTGGCTCGGCGCGTACCGGCGTCCGCTTGGGAGTGGCAAAGAAGTCGAGGCTTTCGAAGCGCACGGTAGTGCCGGGAGCCCAAAACGAAAGCTCGGAATCAACCATCCACGCCATGAGAGAAGAGAGAAGTCTAGCGAAAACGCGCAACGGTCCCCTTCCTAGCGCGCTAACCGTCGGTGTTCGAACCACCGGCGGTAGAATTTATCCCGGGGACCACGCGTTTTAGGCCGGATGGTGCACAAGGGAAGACACGTAGAGTTTAGGCTGGTTCGGGAAAGCTCCCTACGTCCAGCCGGGGGGTGGTCACGGCGTCGTGTTCCTTGCGCCAAGATGGAAATGCGAGTACGGAAGAGGGGGAGAGGAGCATGCTCCAAGTCCCGTGCGAAGGACGGTGTGTGTTTTGGTGTCTCGGGAATGTGATCGTCTCCGTCGTACCGTGCGTGTGTGTCTCCTTGCGCGTGAGGAAGGCTCGCACCCCTTTATAGTCACGGGGGTGGAGCTCGAGTTACAAGAGAGAGAGAGAGAAGGTTGGTCGAGCTGCGGTGTTTTCCGATCGGTCTTCTCGTCGTACATTCCGGCAGGGTTGATCGGGCGGTCGCGTCGTCCCCGTAGCGGCGAGTACCGGGGTGGAGTGTTCCGCAATTGGGAGAGCTGCGGGCGGCGCTGTTTGCGGAGTGGTTAGATTTGGACAAGCCATACCTGTCCCTTTCGTCAGTGCATAATGATGGTTCGGATATGATTGAGGTATGGGAGTGGTTCTCTTCGTGACTCGAGCTTGCGGGGGAAGGTCGTGCGGGACGGAGCGTAACTCGAGCTCGACCTCGAGTTACACCTGTTCGACGGGTGTGACGGGGGTCGTACGCCCGTACGTCGGCGGGCGGTTGTTTCTCCCGGAGCCTCCGGTCCACGCCAACTCCTGTCGGGCAACAGGATCAGCACGTCCCGTCGGCGTGCCCTGACGGGAGCAGGTGGTGGCAGGAGGGATGGGCTCAAGCCTCCCGCCAATGATTTCCGAGTAACGCCCACGTGGGCACCGGGGCAGTTGGGAGTTAATGCGGTCGGTGGTCAAGTCACGAGTTCGAGTATGAGGGTCAAGCGACCAAGGCCGTGCGGGACGGAACCCCTCGACCAAGGCGTCATGGTCGTGCGAGGCGGACGTCCTCGAGTAAGGCGCCCGGGTCGTTTCCTAGCTGGCTCGTACGGATGTGGGTTAGCCTCTCGGTGATGACGTGGTCGTGTTAATCCTCTCGCTAGGTGGATCCGGATTCTGCCACGTGGCAGCGTTAATCTTTTCCCCGACAAATAACAAGTCTCATGTGTCCTTTCTTCATCAGTTGTTGACGATGTTATAAGTGGCACTTTTATGAGTTTTTGTAGCTAATGAAATTCATATTGATTTTACTCGAGATTGTATCTTGCATCACTATAATTGTTAGCACATCTGCCACTTAAGAGTCACCAATTGTTGTGCCCGACTTACAAGTACAGACCACAAGAGAAGATGGCTTAACAAGCAACAAGTTGTGTAACTGGCCGATTGTTAATGACTTCTTTTTATTATCATTGTAAGAAGTTCTATACAAGCACCATTTCAACTATTGATGATATTAATTAAGTTTAGCTGCTTATATTTTAGAATTAGGCAGCTTAGCAAAGGTTTATCGGTTCATCCAAAACTAATACAATTTACTTTTTAGGAAACACTTTATGCTCACATGTCGCACCATTTACAACTATATTAGAGAACTAATCAAGTTTGCGTGTATTATTGGAAACTAGAGTTTTACAATCACAAGAGTTGATTTTTACATGTACGTCCTTTTGCATGTTAAGGTCTAGGGATCACAATTTGTAAAAGTATTCAATTCAAATTTGCAAATCATCATAGTATAACTGTAAAAATATCTTTGTGATAAAAGTTTTTATATTGACCCTTCGTCTATCCCTCATGAGAAAAATTGACCCTTCTTCTATGTGTAAAAATGTCACAAATCTACTGTTGGAAACCGTTATTCCATCAAATCCATGAGTCGATTAAGGGCTGCATCACAATAACAAAATTATCTAACAGTTACGAAAAAGGTTTTATGGTTAGATAACATTTACCATAATAACTACACCACAACACCATGAACCACTTGATAACATAGAAAAATATAACATATCCCTCAAAAAATAATACTAGTGTTTATGATCAGGACCCATAGAATTTTCTAAGTTGGGCTTGCATATATAAAATCATAATAAGTGTCATGCTTGAGTGGAAAAATCATTCGTCAAGAATCTATAACTGTCAAAACAGCTGAGGACCGCGCGCAGCGCGGTGGCAAGAGCGCGGAGTCGCTCCTTGCCGACGCGGGTTCGAGCGCTGGCTCGAGCGCGTGTGCCCTCACCGGGGTTTTTCCCCAGTTTTATTTGTAGGACTACCTCTCTTCACATGGTGCCACAATGGGAGATGACGTTCCCGTCGCACACCAGTTGGTGATCCAGTTGGTGATCTTTGGAAGGATGTGATCTTCAAGGCTACGTGTAGTTGTAGGTCCGTAAAAGTGTGCGTGGGTGTGTGTTCGTGTGTGTTGTGGAGTGAGTGTGTGAGTACACACTTGAACAGATGTTACAGCTGTACGGTTTAGTCTGAGAGGCTGAAAAAAAAAAACTGTCAAAACAGCTGCCATGCATTGTAAATAGAAAAAAGAGTTACGCACCTTCAGCGTGAAGAACATTCAAACGATGAATAAATGCTTCCTTGCATGCATGCTGTGGTCCTGCGGGATTTAATTTGGATGCCAAGGGGCTGCGGCTTGGTTGGGTGGGTTCTCACGGACTCAGGGGTCTGGTCTGGGTGCTCCGCTTATGTGTGGCCTCGGTGCCCATTAGCACAGAGTTATAGGAAGTGTTTTTTCTACTCCTGGGTGTAGTTATTTCCATGTGTGTATCTTATGAATTAGGGGTATCTTTTCATATTTGAGGTTTCTAAATAAAGTATGTACACATACTTGAATTTTAAAAGTAGTATGTAGACATACTCCTTTTTTATAAGAGGATAAATCAAGTATATATACATACTCCTTTTATACGTAGGAAATGCAATATATAACAAGGTGCATAGAAATAATATTTCCAAACAAATTTTTTCATTGTTATCATTTTGAAAATTCTTGTTTTAGGTATGTGCACATACTCAAAATGATAAATGGGTATGTACACATACCCAAGGTGGTTTTTTAAACATGGGAGTAACTACACCCGAGAGTAGAATGTAATTTATATATATATATATGAGTGTGAATTTTATATCCAGAGGATGCGTACCCACCCTGTTCCGCACCGTCCATGTGCTTTTAGATATGCGAACCGGTACAGCTCGGCTGTTAAACCAGAAGGACGCCGGTAGTGCACCGGCATTTTGAGTTGCCGCGGCATCTGGTAGTACGGAGCAACAGTTGGACACATCATGACTTTCTTTACACACAGCTAAACATGGTACCTTGCTGCTCAGGCAACGTACACGCCGCCGCTTTAAGCGGTCGTCTAACCTGCTGAGTCTGGCTGTTCTTTTTTTTTTTTTTTATTAGACAAATTGAATGTCTGACTATTGTCTAGCCACACTGCCATCGGGGAGCTAGCGCTGGCAGTAATCAGCACCGGAGCACAGCGCAACAGGACAACGAATATGCAGGCAACGTGCATGCCGCCGGTTTGTCTCCCTGCCTAGATTCAGATTTTTTGTTATCTGTAGCCGGTTCAGGCGTCGACAATCTTCTGAATATGGCCGTTTGCAGTTCAATGCTAACATCTTGACTGATTTTATAATCAGAATGATTACCATCGCAGCATCCGATACGAGGCAATTGATGCAGTGTTTTTTTCGTCTGGTTTCGCCCGTCCGCCATAGATTGCAGTGCCGCGATGTTGGCGTTGCTTCATTGATGTTTTTTCTGAGAAAAGTAAGTCAGCGCTATGCGCCAGTGCATGCAAAGTTAATGATGCTGATGGTGCTCAGCTTGTAAAGTGTGCGTGCCTCAGAGATACAAATACTGACGGTACAGAATTAAGAATTAGTAACACAAATTGCTTGTGGGGTTATTAACCGGGAGAATTATATTTTTACCACATTTAAGAGGAGGCATTCCTACAATGCTACACTTAAACGCAGTGTCCCAAAATAACACGCCTGAGTGTATTTGTCTCATCCCACCTACCACTACCCCACCAAACCGGATTTTCTTTTCTTTTTAATTACTAGCAGCTTGCACGTGCCACACGCACATGTCATATTATACTTTAGTGGTATATGATATTTATTGAAAATTTATATTAATTAAAAAGGCATAAAACAAGCAAAGCATTGTTACATGACAATATGAAACCTAGTATAGGAAGTACATGACTTCATTTATTACGAAACTATTTGTTTTCAGAGTACGTTCATCAAATGTGTTCTACATAGTGTGGTGACTCTTCGTTGAACCAGGGTATTACAAAGCATTGTCATATGTCAAGGCTTTGGGCTATCTATTGTCGTAAAGTCCACATACATACTTTGGAGTATAAACGACACAATCATGCCATTTCTATAACCACAAAATATGACTTCATTTCGCACCAAAGACATCAATTCTTTCGAACAATGATGAGAGTAAGACATAGTTTAAAAGATTAACTCGAGTTGATTTGATATGGTCACGAAAAAATCATAACCAAGTCTGATGCACTAATCTTACCTGACAATTTTGATCCTAGTTGCTAGCCTATGCTGCAATGTGGAAGATCTTTATAGGAAAATAAAAAGAAAAACACGGAGAACAGCTAGCTACGGCCACTAATCCACAAGCTGTTCTAGCTGACCCATCCACGGCCATGGCAATGATGAACAGAAACAGAGCGCTTGCGAGCATCTAACAATGGAGCAGTTGCTCACTGCAAGTGTTGGGCGGAGTCTAGTGACACACGTCGCCGGAGAAGAAGGGGCAGATGATCCAACAACTTGGTGATGTCCACGATTCGAAGTAACAGCGCGAGCAGTGCATCCTTCTGACATGATGGCATTTCCATAGATATCTGCATGTATTCGTGGCACTGAACGTGGAAGAGGACGGTAAGAATGAAATGATAACAAATTGAGGGGATGCTCACCGGTATAGATGTAGGCGTCGGCGATGGCAACCACGGACATCTCCAGTTGACGTCCTGGTGGTGATAGTAGAGGATGGCAAGGTCTCATTGCAATCAATCTATTCAATAAAACTGACCTGGATCTCAGCGAAACAAAATGGGGAGAATAAAATAGAGAGAAGAGAGAAGATGACATATAGGCATTCAAGATCACCTATTCTACCCTGACAAGTGATCGATCAACTGCAACAAATCGATGCCTCATATGTTTTTGATGAGCCTGCTCTATCGACAACCTCATCAGGCTTCAGACACTCTGACAGCCTCCATAGATTGCAACTCGCGAGACCTCGGCGGTGATCGAAGAAGAAGGCTGCTGCCATCTGCCGAGCAACAATTTATGGTATTGTTCAATATACTACCACCAGATCAATGGAGATGTGTGAATACAAGGATGGAAAATTAGATCGACAAAGTGTCTAAATAAACTCATCAGTCGCAGGTCGTAGGTGCTAGATGCCAGTAGCACGTTGTTTTAGATGCCGCTGATTGCAGTTTAGGCCGTGACGGTGCAAGACGTTGCTGAAAGGAACCATTTGCTAACTTCCTCTCAGTCGATGGACGATCTGGCTATCGGAAGGGGAGAGAAAACCTCGAATTAATAGGCAGGAGAGGAAATATTGCAGGCATGGACTATGGAAAGAGAAGCCGCAGTTGAATTGTCCCTCGTGTTGTTTCTGGAAAGCGTGAATATAGCAATCAAATTAATCTCTGAAACTTGAGAGTTATTATCATTGATACGTGAATAAAATCTGCTCGTGACCATGCGTCATGAGTTAAGGAAATCCAAAGGAGAGATTTCATATGGGGTAGACAAAAGAAAGGAAATTGACTGACGCTGATGAGGATAATTGCGAGCGTGATTTCAGGGTGGGTACATGCATGGGTTAGATCATGCCAGGGTGAAAAAACTCGACATGCAGGTGACGGAACACAACTAAACAGGTGTCAAACGCGTTTCATGAAACGGTGTTTCATGTCAGAACGCGGGCCCAATCCTAATCCGATGGTTGAGAAAGGATTTAGTAGTTTAGATCAAGAGTGATTTAGGGGATGGGTAGATGTTCGCAGGGTAACATAAAAATCACATGAAGTTTAATCTTTATAGTATAGAAAAATGTAACTGATGTGACCATTATGCCCCTGCCTCTCTAAAGGAGCCGAAATTGGAGACCACGACGCACTTGTGTGTTTTGCTTGCACCATTTTTCTCCCAAAAACCCTTGTGCATTATTAAGTTCGTTACATATGAGGCTAGCTAACTGGTTTTCTATATCTGATATTGATTAATCATTCAGGTGCATTACGTGCTGTAAATTGAACCAAGTACCTCCAAAATATACGGTGTCAACTATTACATTGCTGTTTCCATTATTCAGTTAGGTAGAAAATTTGACGTGACTCGTTGCCATCCCAGGTACGCGACTACGTTCTTCATGGTGAGGAAACAATAACAGAAGTGCTTGCCAGAAGAACGGAAACATTGAGAGATGATTTAGAATCACTTGACATGAAATACTGTGTGATTTGACGCGGCAATAAACTCTAATGAATGCTAGGACCTCTCATTTTGTCTTTCATATCTACTTAGTGCTTTCCGGGGTTCTAACATTTCTGTCTAGGGTGATACTTGTAGTGTTTCATAGGCAAAAATTGCGGCGCCATGTTTCTAGGCATTTAATTGAAAAAGGCAACAGCAACATGCATGCAGCTGCTAAGCCATGTGCGCTGATCCGTGCATGCTGCTGAACCCATGTGCCTCGGTTCCTGATGTTCCGTTGCTGTCAACTCTCCGTCTTATAGCACCGTTAAGTGCATATGCTAGCAGGTTACGTACTAAGCATCCGTGGCCCATTTCCAACCTGACACGTAGGGTGGGTAAGTAACCACGTGTGCACACACACACATATATATATATATATATATATATGAAGTCTTTTTCTACTCCTAGGTGTAATTAGTCCCATGTCATTATCTCATAAATTAGAGGGTATCTTTTCATACTTGGGATCTCTAAAAAAAGTATGTACATATACTTGATTTCTAAAAGTGGTATGTTGACATACTCATGTTTTTATAGGAGGATACATCAAGTATATGGACATACTCTTTTCTCTATATAGGAAAGACGATATATCATAAGGTGCAAAAATATGAGTTCCACTCAAAAATTTTCATGGTTATCACTTTGTAAATTCTTATTTTAGGTATATGTACATACTCAAAATGATAAATGGATATGCACACATACCCAAGCTAGTTTTTCAAACATGGGAGTAACTACACTCGAGAGTAGAATGCAATTACCCTATATATATATATATATATATATATACACCCAGGGTGTGATATATCACTCCTCATGCTGACTCAGCCTCCAACCAGGGCAGCAGTAGGCTCGGTGGCTCGTGCCATGGTGCGCTGCTAGGAAAAACCCAACCGTCTTTTTACTCCCATCCAAACCCGGTTTTTTCTCTCCACTGGTAGGTGCTGTCGGTTACTATTATTTTTTCTCCATTGACGATGACACAGGATTAGGAAGGCTTTTAATGACTAAGAAAGTCAACACGTAAAGGGATCTCATCACCCTATAAAAGAAAAAAAATATTCCAAGCATAAAGCTAGCCACGTTGTTGTGCCTATATCCAAATTTCGTTTTGACAGCATTTTTTAAGAATAAATTAAGGTTTATGTAAAATTTGTGTTTAGTAAATGTTTTAGTAGAAAAAACAGATATGAACACAAATATTTTACACTGATGCATAAAATTATCTATAGCAGTTTCTTCTTGTAGAATAATCACTACTCCCTCTGTCCCAAAATAAGTGTCGCTATGGGATCCGTATCGGTCAAACTTTCTTAACTTTGACTATATTCGTAGAAAATACGAGAAACAGTTATATCTCTAGATAAGTTTATTATGAAAACATATCCAATGCTCTATCTAATGATACTAATTATGTATTATAAATATTAATATTCTTTTGCAAGTATTTGGTCAAAATTGAAAGTAGTTTACTCCTCGGGAAGCGAGAACAACACTTATTTTGAGATAGAGGAAGTAGTACATATGGTGAATAGTTTATTTGCTACCTCGTAACATTTTGCATCATCATCGTGATACAGTTACCAAGTGTTAGCAAGTAATAGTATTTAGAGCACAAAGAATTAAAATTTTATGTGATAGTATAGGGTTTGATTCCAAGTCATAATTGTTAATACTCTGGCAATTGTAACCTAACTATTATATCTTAGCATAAGTTAAAGATTATGTAGGAAAAGATCCTTTTTAAATTTTTATAGAAAACTAGATTAGCATGATAGTAAATATTGTTGTAATTGACCGTAAAGACCTAGTCTATACATGAAGAGATAAGCCTCATAGTAAATAATTTATTTTGAAATAATAATAATAATAATACATTACTATAGAAAAATTTTCTTGCTCAAGCAATGTGTTAATCTTGTATGGAGATAGTAAGCTATAAAAACCTTGGCTATTTGCTACTAGACTACCCTATAACAATACCATTATGTGTGATAATAAAATCCTCTGCTTTTTTCTATTATATTAGCCTGATAGTAATAACAATCTGTTGGACTATGAAAACATCAACTATTTGCTACGACATTAGGGTAATAGTAGATACCTAGTTTGGGAGTAAAATGTTGACTTAAATAATTAGTAGACACAAAAAAAGTCCATAAATAATGGAAAGTACATGCTTTGGGGATTGCTTTATGCTTGGTCCTCACAAATGAAAGATGTTTGTTTTTTCACAAATCACGGAATCACAATATGCTGAATTCGATGAAATATTCACTAGCCCATAAACTTAGGATCGTAAACCTTTATTGTTGCTAGATTAGGTTTTACTACCAAGGGGTGTGACTATGAAACTAATGATTTTACAACTATATTAAATTTTGTGTTGTCCTATTAACTAGTGACCGAAATGTCTTTATGGTTTCAGATTATAAATTTTACAACCAACAAGGAATGTCGATGTCATATGTGATATAATATTTTATAAAGTTACTCGTGTGCTTCAGAGAAAAAAATCAGCAGACTGAGAATTAGCAAATTCCTAATCAAATTATCAACTATCTTGTCGATATGTGTTGGAACATTTTGCAATGGTATGATCATATATACTAACAGATGGATCACAACAACAAATAAAATGTGATCATAAAATTCACCATGATCCTTTGTGGTTGAATCGACATATCTTAAGAGTGTGGTTGTCGCACTAACAACATGTCCATGTATTGGATGTAAATATTTCGGTGCATGATTCGAAACTTCTTTCGTCATCTAGTTTGTGTAAGCTTTACCACTTTGCAATCAACGTGTGCCTCGTAGTAATTAGACCAGGTATTCACTCACTAAAATACAATATGGTTTCACAGTCCGATTGAAGAAGGAAGCATTTGCAAATCTGGCCTCATTTCCATGACCAATTATGATTTTAGACCTTCTTTTAAGACTTTACAAATTGGATCTGCTTTCACACAAGTCGTTGCATGATTGCCCCTATTGACACTAATATCATGTAATGCAATGTCTAAGCATAAGAACTCAATATGTGACTCGAGACTGAACGACATTTTTACACTTGTGCGTCAGTCAACCACTTGACTAGAATGAAGAAGGTGAAGGAGTTACATAAACGTGGTTGTGAAATAGTGCGATATAGGATTGTAAATAGCTAAAAGGATTGCATTTACCAAGAATAAGCAACATTTTGTGTTCATCGAAATGGCATGATATTATTGTTAGAGTGACCTCAAGTAATATGAACGACATTTTTACACTTGTGCGTCAGTCAACCACTTGACTAGAATGAAGAAGGTGAAGGAGTTACATAAACGTGGTTGTGAAATAGTGTGATATAGGATTGTAAATAGCTAAAAGGATTGCATTTACCAAGAATAAGCAACATTTTGTGTTCATCGAAATGGCATGATATTATTGTTAGAGTGACCTCAAGTAATACTGTTTTTTAACAAAAGAAATAAAATTATTGATTAGCATAAACCAACTTCGTAGCTAAGTAGATTGGCCTGATAGTAAATATTGTTATATATGATCATAAAATTCTAAGACATTTTTATTGTAAAATCTTGCTTCTATTGTAATCTCGGAATATTGGATGAAGCCCGTGAATCGTAAAAACCTGGACTATTTGCTGCCAGATTAATCTGATAGAAATATCATTGTGGGTGACTAGAAAGACCTCTACTATTTCCTAGTACATTGTAGCCTAATACAAAATATTAGTTTCTACATGCTGTTGACACGTTTTTTTATCTCAGATTCCACTTTCACAATTTTTTTTATCTTGAATGAAGGTGATAAATAATAAGAACATCTATTTTCTGCTACCAGATTAGCCTGATAGCAAATATTCTACTTAACTAAGTATCTTAGTCACATATTATTAAGCTTGAACACAAATCTAAATTTTTAAGGATCAAGTTTTGCAACAGAATGTAACATTTGTTTTGAGAGTAAAATGTACAGTCACTTTTATACTCACAACAACAAACAAGTCTATGTCCTACAACAAATATCAATATGGTTACGTCCAGTTCTCACAGCAGAATGGGAGTCAGAAAAGAGAGTATATTTTCTGAGGTCACTATAAGCCAAAATTGGTCCATTGTTTTCATTAACTGTGTCATCACTGAAACAAAAGCACTGATATATATTACCAGAGATGCAACAGCATTTCTAAAATATTACAGTAGAAAGTGACAAAACTGGAAAATGCATCATCATTTACATAATATTCCTGTGATTCACAGTAACATGAAGAATTCCCTTTTTCTTGTAGATTGTCTATGTAAGCGGATTGGTACCTAAACCAACTCCCAATTTCATGCTAAAAATAACTCTTGATTCTATAGTTTTTTCTACAGATTTTACAACTTCATATCAGAAACGATGCATATAGTTGATGCTCGAGTAGCAGAGTGGTGCTCCAACCAGGCTTATATTTCAACATGGAAGAGAAGAGAATGTTCCATGCCTGAGATTTTGCCGAAAAAAAGAGAAGAAATATTAGATCCAGAAAATAAAGACGCGTATTGCTCGAGAACAAATACATCAATAGATGCACGTATATGAACCTTGATCCCACGTCCATGCTAGTAATCAGCAACAACATGGAGATCTCTAGCAAAATATAGTTTTCAAATGCGTGGATCCAGGAGCCTCGATCTGGACCCGGAGAAAACAAAAATGTATTTCATACCTTGCAAGGGGATGTCGTCGCTACTAGGTCCATGACCTCCATCAACGTTCTGCGAGGAGGATGCAACCGGCCTCCTCCGCCGCCGAGATGGTTGAAGAAACTACCGCGGTTGTCCAAAATGTGAAACGAGACCTGCGCACTTGGAGACAATAGTCATCATTGTTTGAACCAGCTCGGATATCGTCGCCGTCGGCAGTTGAACTAGCTTCAGAAAAGGATGTCGCTGACGGCAGCAGAATTTGGCTGTTTGGCCATCAGCAGCTTGTGCTTGTTCGGCGCCATGTCTAGTGTCAATGGTCCACCCTGAAAACAATCAAACAACCACGGATTCTACTTGTTAATCCTTCAAGCAGCCAAGCTCTAGCTGGAGCCAAAAAAAAAAAAAAAAAAACACTAATATGGTTGGATACTTACGGTGCAAGGGTTTGGTAGGAGCACACGAACGCTGTTGAGGATATACCGCCGTCGAGAGGATCGAAAGAAATCGTTGTACGAGCCCAAAATCTGGAAGGAGCGGCATGCACAATATTATTCCCCAGGATGGAATCGATCACGAACAAATCACGGATCGCAAGAAAGGGAATAAAATGATCAGGCTGTCATTGTCTCACGGGCCCAGCAAATTTCATAATAGCAGGAGTAATTGACGGGTATTCAATAAGAAATCTTATTAATTACCATTAATCATGGTTTTATTTGCGACCTGGTTTTTTGGTTTTTAACAGGACATGCGGCAAGGCGCTGGTTTAGTTTGGGTGGGTGACGTGGCTAGCTAGGTTAGTTGGGGTATGAAATATTATATCACACCCAGGGTGTGAATTAGTATTACTATATATATATATATATATATATATATATATATATATATAGGGTAATTACAGCCATGTAGGTGCAGTTATATAGATGGAAGCGTGCAGTTCAATCAATAATCATGCACCTTTACAGTCAACTGGCTACAGTAGCATGACGATCGTTCAAAAGGGATGAAATTAAACAACCAGTTGTTCGCGAATCAATAATCATTCAAGTTCTCCGGCGGAAGCCAAGAAAAAAGGAAAAGAAAAACGTTGAATACGTTAGCCATGAATAATGCATACATATCATGCAGGGGGTAGGAGCACGTCTGCCTTTGGAGATGCAAGGACGAACACACGCGGAACACAACCTGCCGCCGTGGTCGAGATGGAAGAAAGCCCAGTAGACATGGATGAAAGAAAAATGCCACGACAGATCTCGCTTGGGACTCTCACCGGGATCACAGGAGGACCAAATCTAGAGGGCTGGTATAAATGGAATAAAACGACCAGGCTGTCTCACACCGAATAAATTCCATAACACCGGAATTAAATGACGTGTATTCAAGTGACCACCGCAATAACTAATTTGGTTTATCATTTGCCGGTCTGGTTTTTCATCTCTTTGGGTTTTTGGTACAGTTGGCTCAGGTGTGACGTGGCCGATGAGTTGGCTGGGGTGTGGAACATTATATCACACCCTGGGAGTGATATAGTACTACTATATATATATATATGTTGAGTTCTATGTGTTATGGATGTTGTGTTATGATCTATTTTTGTCTGAAATCCATTGCTCTATGATGATCTCTGTATTTTGGATGGATTCTGTAATATACATCTATATTGTCACCTCTGTCACGGGTTATGGGGATGGGGCAAGTGTTATGTTAGTCGACCTGTAAAGCTATAGGGACGGGGAATGTACAAGACGGTCCTATAAGCCTATAGGGACGGGGGTTGTAGAGGACGTTCCTATAAAGTTACATGGACGGGGGATGCATAAGACGTCCCGATAACTTATAGAGATAGACTTTCGTCACCTGTCCCTAACACTTATAGGGACCGTGCTCTTTGAAACGTCCCTGTAGAATATTGGGACGGAGTATGGCAGCCGTTCCAAAAACTTATAGGGACGGTGTTCTATGCGACGTCCCTATAGCTTACAGAGACAATTTGCCAGTTTTCCGTCCGTGTTTGTTACAGGGACGGTTGCTTCAAACAGTCCATGAAGACCCTCTAGGGATGGGGCCTATATAGACGTCGCTACAGGTTCCATCTACAGCGACGGGTAAGAGCCCGTCGCTAAAGGCTGAGATTTAGCGACGTGAAAATTGAGACGGTTGCTATTTGTGTCTCTATATCCTGTAGATCCCCGTCTCTAAAGACCCGATCTGTAGTAGTATAATCAGGAGGACATCGCATTTGCCATGGCAACCCGACGACGAAGCTCGTCGAGGCGCCCGGAGCAGTTGTTGCGAATGTCATCCATCGAGTACAACAAATGTGACCTTCTACGACGAATTCGCCGTGACAACATATTGTTTCGTCATAAAGTCACTAAAGTTTATGACGTTTTCTAAGAAAGAGCTTGTTTTATGACAAAAACCCATTATTTGTCACTAAATCAAACAATGAAATCGTCATAATTAAACACAACACTATATTATGACGAATAGAAACGTCATAATTGATAAATTAATAAACATCATAAAATTCATGACAAATATAAGTTGTCATTAACTATTCTGTTTTATTTATACCATACAACAGATGTTGTCCACCTGTCATGATTGGACTAAATATTAGTTTTTTCAGAAAAATATATATAAAAAAGAATTTTGTGCTGGAGATTTGAACTCAAGAGTACTAGGAATTCAATAACCACATGTAAGTCCGACCCAACTATTGTACATGGACGCTGGAAAAATTCAATTTGTTAAGGTTTTTAGCAGCTATAAATATTAAGTGATTTTTTAAACAAAGAAATTGCTATGGATACAGATAGTAGGAATTTACAACTACTGTAATTTACGTGGGTTTTTTAAAATTATTATTTGTATATGCAACTCCATAAATATGCTTAATTGAGTCACTTCTAGGTGGATCCCACGCACCAATATCCAGCCCAACTAGCCAGCCCAATACTCAAGCAGCGATCCTGGCCATTAGATTAGAGCGGACTAGTGAGATTTCTCTTTATGTTGAATAAAAACGAGTGACACGTTCAGAACCCTAGCTTCCAATTCATCCTCACTCCTTTCTCTGCCGTAAGATCCGGCTCCGCCGCCTCTCCCTCCACCACCTCCACCTTCACGGTCCTTGGCAGATCTGGAGCCCGAGGTGCTCGACCTGATGGCGTGGGCGGGACGGCACCAAGGTCTCGGCCTCGCGGGGCAGCGCGTGCAGAGTGGCACCCTACGTGTCCGAGTTCTTCTGCGGCTGGCCTGCCCTGCACGCGCCTCTTCTCTCCTTAGGCCTCTCTACATGCGCGCTATTGGCAGCTTGTAGCGGGATCTTGCCAGAGGCACCCCCTCTCAACGAGCATGGCTGCCTTCATCCTCACAGTTTTCAGTGTATTTTTGGGCGATTTTCTGTTCATCTCGAGTAGCTTCTTTTTGTGTGGAATTTGTTGGGGATATCGTTGCTAGGACCTTCATGAGCTACTTTGGTGTGACTCCCTTTCAAATCTCCCACGGAATCGGCTTAAATTAGCGTTTTCCCTCTTATTGCTCTTCATGCTAGGGTTTCAAGATTCTCTTAAATTCTTGCGATTTACTTGAGCTTTTTTAAATTCCATCTCATATTTGTCAGAGTTTGTTTGTGCACACGTGCGGCTCAAGTGTCGCTTTGAATCGCTGAGTTTTGAGGGGATAATTTGATTTTGGAGCTCCACACTATCCTTTGCGTTCTTGCTCCTCTGCTCGTGTGTGCAGGTCAGCTCGATGTCAGGGACGCTCGCGAGCGCGTGCACGAAAGGCATGGCCAGGTACTGTCGGCCTTTGAACCATGCGGCCCATCACGGGTGCAAGCTCAGCGACGGCAATGCACAACAGCAGCATGCGGCCGAAGCTCAGCACTAGCTCGTGCGCAGGGTGAGCAAATGGTAATTCTCATGCAAGTGTATTTTTGTATCTTTTAAATTATGTTTAATTTTGATTTGAAATTTTGTGTGCATGTTCCCTATGGTATCATGTACGTGTATACCATGTTTCAGAATTTTTAAAAACTTTTAAGTATGTTTTTTGAGAGGGTTTTCACGATTTCACTGAATAGGTGGTTTGCACCGAATATTTACCCTTATTATTATGAGCTAGCAGAGCTTCATTATTGTACCAAATGTGTTGCACCTTATGTATCGACATGTCTTTTTAGTTCTTGTCCATAATTCTTCCGCTAGTCCACTACATGATGAATTGGTGTTATTTTCCTTATGCTATGATAAATATAGAATTCCCCAGTAATCTGAGCTTATTAAGCTGATCTGTATTTGGACATCGGAATTACCCTTGTAACTACAAGTTTTTTTTTTCTTGAGGGCTATTGTAACTGTAACTGCAATACTGCAAACTATCAGCTGCATGTCATGTATACCTTGTTTTTATTTTTCAGTTTATGTGTACACATAAATTATCCTTGATATGATACTTTCACCTTTTTTGTCAAATAGGATTCTAACGTGGTGAACACTAAAGAATAATTACCTTGCCAATCTTTGTGCCTGGTATCTCTTATTTGGGTAGCTTTGTGTCGATGCTTAGTGTGACATCCCCTCCGGGACACCCGGGAATCGGTACAGGGAAACACTCGACGCAGCGAGTTACAACAGTTCATCATCTCATACAAGCCGGACTATATACATCATGGTATAATACAACCAAGTTTTCGAAATACAAACATTGTACAGCGGAAGCATAATACATTAATGAAGTTTAACACCCTACGAGTCTTGCAGCGGAAACTTGTACTTTATACAACAAAATACTACGAAGCGTCATCGTGATGTACTTGAGCCCGTCGTACACCACGGTCCTTCTCCTTCACGGCGTTGGGATCCGTTCCTATTGGAGGGAACCTCCCTCGGAACTATACTCCTCTTCCGGAAGCTATCGCATAAGTCGTGGAAGCACGACTCGTGTCCTGAAAACATAACGAGCGAACCCCGAGTATTCTAATACTCGGCAAGACTGACCCGTCAAAATGGCACGCTAAGGCCGACGCCTAGGATGCAAAGGCTTTCTGGCTGTGGGGTTACTCTTTTGCGAAACAACACTATTAATAGATCCTTACTTTCAATACTTTAGCTCAACATTAGGTTCACTAACATCTATGTTTGCGAGTCTATAACTATTGCAATCATGTTTGCAAGAAAAGATCAGATTAGATCAACACTACTTTCATCTCTCATCTTCATCTTCCAGTTGATTAACTACGATGTGACGAGCTAAACAAGCGGTACTCATTACTGTGAGGGACAGCGATTCGAATCGATTTATACCAGCTGGCAAAACCCGACTACACGACGTATCCGCACCGCACCGGTCGTATACGACAACTTTTCCCGCTAGCACCTGACGGCAGACTAGCCATATCCAACTCCCCGGGAGTATGGCGACGCCACGACTTCCCTCGTGGTCGACCCATCTCCCTTCCGTGAGACTATCCTCTCACTAACAGCCGATAAAAGAGAGCTCGCTATGCTACATCTCCGGGGCGGTAGGGTACCTCGACTTGCTGGGCCCATGATACCGGCATGTAGTACGGTACGTTCAAACTTGTTCAACTAAGCCGACAACGGTACGGTCCTTGACCGACTCGGACGGGGCTACCACCTTGCAAGACCTCATCTCCGTCTTGCCCTTTCTCCTACGGGCCCGTCCGGTCTCATCTTCATTAACACTCTCTTCATCTTTAGTGTTAACACAACAATCCTTAAAGCCTCCATGCTTTAAGATTCCCTAAAACATCTACCGTTGCGACTACGTATTAAGCCTAGCTTCTATTGAGCTACCTGTACCAAGTATAGAATAAACAATGGAAACCTACCATAATGCAACTAGGTATCAATCATTCCCGAACACCTAATGCACAAACATGACTGTACTATGTGATAAAATAAATATTTAAAAACATAGGTAGGATGCACCGGGCTTGCCTTGATACGATTCGGGGTTAGCTTCCTCGGTGCGTGGGTCGACCTCGAGATTCCCGTCTCTCGACTCGACCTCCGGTGGAACCTCGATCACCTCGGAACCTAGGTCGACCAACAATGCGTTGCGAATCACAATCATGTATGCATGAATGATCATGATAGACTTATACAAGGTTTCATTAATTAAGTCCAATAATTAACAATTAAAGATCAATGCTTAATCACCTTAGTTAATTAATAACTTAGGGATAAGCATGTTCATTAAACAATAATTCACAATTAACTATGCTTGATTAATAAAGGTTTAATCAAGGTCATTAAGTATTAATTAGTCCTGCTCCTTAATTAACTAATTAAGTTCACTAATTACTTAGGTTTAATAATTAATAAATTATTCTGATTTATTAATCAATAAATAAATCATTACTTTAAAGGACATGTGATAATAGGCTAACAAACTGGAATCACATAAAATGACGGTGTTTATGTTTAATTTTGGAAAACAGTTTTCACAAACACTTTCGTCTGCAGTACCTCTAATTTTTAAAGAAATTTATTTTTCAACATTAAATAATAATTAGCATAAAATAATAGATTATCTTAATCAAAGAAAAGTAATTAATTAAACTATGAAATTATAATTTCTAAAAATAGGCATTTGAATACATAACTAAATAGATAATAATTTTATGAATTTAATGAACTTTGTTTGACATTTTTCTGATTTTTGTGGAATTTTCTATGAATATTTGAAGTTTGGATAAAATCTGAAATTGAATAAATTCAAAAAGAACAGGGGAGCTCACTTGGGTCAAATCTGATCGGGCCCATGGGCCGGACGGTCCATAACTCGCGCGCGGCCCAGCTCGGACCGAGCTCGCCGGCTATGGCGGGTGGTGGCCGAAGCACGGCGGCGGGTCGCCGGAGTGGCATGGGAGGAGGGAAAACAACGAGGGAGTGGCTCCGGAGATTCCCCGCGACCCGGGCGACTCGGAGGTGGGGTCCCGAGTGGCGAGGTGGCCGGAAGGTACACCGGCGGCGAGGGCGGACAGGGGAAACCCTTCGGCGGCGGCCGGAGCTCACCGCGGTTGACCAAAATGCAAACGGCTTGTGGCGGGAGCTTCACGGGACCGTGATGAACACCGGCATCGAGTTGGTAGAGGGTAGGGTGGGCCGCAAGCCGGTGCGCACCACGGAGGTAGTGGCGGCGGCACTGCGTGCACGGGAGAAATGGCTCTAGCCTTCACCTTGACGGGGGAACAAGAGGCAAAAGGGGTCAAATAGATGCTCATGGAGATCACGCACAAGTTAGAGGAAGAACGAAGCGAGGAGGCTCACCGTGTGTGGAGTATTTTACAGGGACGCGGAGGGAGGTCGTCGGTGATGACACCGGAGAAATCCTTGGAATTCTTCTTGCTCGATTGATGATTTGAGGTGCGGTTTCCTTGTGGAGCTTGAGAGGTGAGATGCGGAGCTTTTGGTAGTTGGGGCGGGGTTGGGGAGAGACGGAGCCGGCCTGCCGGCGTTGGACAGGGAGCGCGGGTGGCGGTGGTGTCCGTGTGGGGAAAGAGCCGGAGAGAGAGGAGAGGTGAGCACGGCATGGGCTTTATCCCAGCCGGCCGCATGGGTGAGCTGGAGCCCGCGCAGCTGCGTGGCGCACGGATGGCGAGGCGCACGGCCCGGGAGCTGCTGCGTGGCTCGGTGGTGAGGCGGTGGAAGTCGGTTCGAAGAGGGATAGAGAGAAGAGAATGGCTGGTGGGTCCGATGCGGCTATTTTACATAAAAACCCTCGGGCTTTGCTTTAATTAGAAATCATACTTCCGGCACTCGAAAAATTCTGCGAAAAATCAGGGATGAAATGAAAACATTTTGAATCTTTTTTCCTTATTGGCCATAGTTCAAATTCCAAATAAATTTCGGATCAAAAATTCAAGTTGAAATTAAAAAGAAGAAGTTTTCATTATTTCTTGTAGACATTTTTACAAACTAAAATAATTTCATATCAACTCCATAAATCTTTTATTATTATGTTTACCAACATAAAATGTTAAACTCCATAATTACTTTTATTTAATTTCTTCTTTGAAGAACTTTGAATTTTAACTTAGGTTAACTTTATTATTTTTTGTGCATTTCTTAACAAAATTAAATATTCTTCCAAATGCACATGATGACATGATAATGAATGACATGAAATGCTCTTTTATTTGTTAGGGTTGTTACACTTAGCTGAAGTACTTATGTTGCAGGCCTGTTGGTTGTTTTTGTGCATTAGAAATAACATGCTTGCACTGCTTTGCCTATGTTTTTCCTGTGTCTAGTAATGGTGGTAGTAATTTCTGCAAAACAACACTGCTTCTTGCCTAGTGACTGATTTGCAAATAGGCACCAATTATAGCCCTGTTTACATGGTTCTTTTTTTGTGCAAAATCCGGTTCTTTATGTTTCACTAAGGGCACTTGCTTTATTTAGCTGAGATTTACCTTATCCCTTCCAGTAAATGGACTATATTTTTTTATTCCCTTATCTACATTTCTCTATCTATCTTATTCTGATCTGTGATCCATTTTTTTGTGTGTTTTCAGATTCGGGAAGACGGGGGCGTGCTCTGTCCTCTGTAACGAAGTCATGAAGAGAAGTGGCTGTTGCAAGCTTTGAAAAGATAAAATAGAGACAATTATCCAATCGAGCTTGCTTGTATTATTATTTTTTTCTTTTTTTTTTTGGTTCATGGCAACTTTAGCAGAAGAGTTTGTATGGTGTTTGGATTGATTCTAATTTTTTGGCATTTATTCTTTACTGCAAAAAAAATATTTGTCGGTCACAAATATTTTTTTTTATCTATGGCATCATTTATAAAATTGTACTTTCTGAATATTATGTGGGAGAATTACATGTGTTGCTGTATGAAAATGACATTTGCCCATCTAAATGGGGACACGTGGCTAAGTCCTATTGCAGCATGTGGCATAATCAGGAATGAACACTTGGCACTTCACCATCGTGACAGATTTCACAACCTTGTGATGACTGGTCTGGATGTGACAAGTGGTGCATTGAGATTATGACATGTGGACCGCTAAACACTGCTGAGGATACGCCATGTTGGCAAGCCACGTCAGATCCATGTCAACGTCATGTTATGCCACATCATTTTTGCTTAATGGTTTATGACGAAACACAACTGTCATAAAATTCTATGACGATTTACAAATAGTGACGATTTTGTTCATTGTCATGGATTTATGAAGAAAATATATAAATCGTCAAAGAAAGTAATTAGCTATGCTCAATCTATGACGGAGTGATTTTTGTCATAAGTTTGTCAAAAAATGTTATTTATGACGAATTTCTCAGGTATTATGACGTAATTACATCGTCATTGAAGACAATTATTGTTGTAGTGCATGCATCCTCTATTTTTTGTCATAGGCAGGCCTGAGGATCCATGATCACATGATCACGAGGTACTACTTTCTCATGGATGAGATTTTTTTTAATCGGCTAATTTGGTTCTCTTCTTGCAGATCTAGGCGTGCATGTACCACTTTAATTTGATCTGTTAAGGAGTTCTGCAATATGCACATGTGCCATTTGGTTTCGGTTGATCTCGATCCAATGCATCATATGTTGCAGGCAGTGAACAGAGAACAGGAAGGATCTGAAGAATAGCTTCGTGGAAGGATCAGAGGAAGGATGCTTGCGGTTATAGGGATTTTAACTGCCTATGCTCATGATGAGCGCTTTGTTCAGAAGGATCTAGAAGATAATTAGTCAAGATTAATATTTTAGTTTGAGACCATAAATTGTTTTGATCCAACAAAGTTATATTCTAAGCATAATATCAGTTTCAACACTTGTACAATCAGAAATATATGATTTAACATTATTGGTTTTTAAGCGAGACAAGGATAATTTTTTGTGTTTAGCACAATAGTTAATTTGGTCACCGGTTTGTATGTCCAGAATGTACATATCGAAACAAGGCATCTAACATGTGACCATAAATCATTGTCACCCATGCAAACTTTATGATTTGGCATTCTATGTTTTAGGTTGGGAAGTGAAACCTTTTGCAATTTGATATTGATTTTCTAGACTACTCTCAAGTGACTAAAATATAAACTCTCTTGTTCAGTTTGTTATCGTATTTTAGAGGTTGGAACTTGGAAGCCTACCAAAGATTTTTACTTGTTCATCCAACACCGATACAATTTATTTCAGAGAAAACTTTATGCTCACATGTTTCATCTTACAACTATAACTAGAGAGCTAAGAGCATCTCCAACAGGAGAGGTAAATGGATCAATGTGGCAAATATAGAAAACAGGGGCAGGGGGGGGGTGAAAAACGCAATCCAACAGACTCTTCATCCACCTCTCCCGACATTCACGGAAGCAATACGGCTCCCGTGCTCCGCCAGGTTGGGCGCAGCGCCCCGCTCGCAATCGCTCGAATCCACGCGCTTTGCTCCAGTTTCCCGCGGCATTTTCCACTCCCGCGCCTCGCCTTCTCCCGCGCACGCCCAGTTTCCCGCGGCATTTTCCAAGGAGGCGTCTCTAGCGGTTGCGGTTGAGCAGCCTGAGATCATCGGGCCAATTAAGACGATTCCTCAAGAAATCTCAGAGACTCAGGAGCGCAAGATTGCATCGCGCGAAACTCAAGCAAACATTAAAGCATACATGGATTCATTGAAGAGGAGCAGCAATCCACAGCTTCCTAAGCCGCAGATCGTGTCGAGTCCCGACAGCTAATCTCGTACGGTGATGACCTATTTAAGGACAGTGATGACACGGATTACCCCACATTCATGTTTGCCCAGCCTCTAATATCGAAGAATGTGTACAAGAACCTGCCGGGTGCGATGCGTAAGCTGCATGACTGGTACATGCAGGCGTCGAAGCTTAGAGTCGAGTTCATCACGTGTAAAGTTCCAAAACACGTGTTCAACGATGAAGCCGACTCGGTTCTTGGATTTTATTTCAACGACATTCACACTATGTTCCGGCTTGGCAAGGTGGACACAACCTTAATATCCCTCTCGGTGCTTGTAAGTAACCCCATGTTTCTATTTCCTATTTCAAATATCAATTCTCGTACATATTCTCATATTTCAAGCATTAATCTCGTTCATTTTTGACTTATGCTTCATTTAGGATGAATTCGGAATTTCAGAAAAAGAAAATCAATAGACCAGATTGGAGGGTCCTCGGGTACCTCAACCCGAACTTGATAAATCAATCCGCGATCAACCCGCGGATAAATGAGAAGGACCCAAAGTATAAGGTCATGATGCTTGAGGAGCTAGATCAATGTTGGTATTTCTTACGTCACGAATAAATCCGCAAGCGCACGGAATACCGTTGTAGCACTTCACCGGGAGTATTCCAAGGTATCGTATTTATATCCGCGAGGGAACGGAGTATTTCTGCAACAAGGTTAGTTTACCCAAGGACAACCAAGACAACGTAGCAAAATAGGGTCGAGAGGGTGACTCTTATCTATTTATCCTTTAAAGGTAGACGAACGCAAGCTAGACTTGTTTACTTCGGGCACCGTCTTAGGCTTGGTCCGCCAAGCCACTCCGGTCTCGAAAGCTCTACTATGTACCCGAACGTGGAGGGTTCCTTTGGATGACAGGGCTGTCACTTCCTGCCACCTACCTCTACAAACCGTGGGGCACACAGCAAACAAAGGCGATCTCCGGCCTAGACACCACGTCTATGCTATTGACCGCTACTCTAGCCTCGGCCTAGAGCTGAGTTCGGAAAGCTAGAGCACTTCTTGCGAAGCGATGATCCCGTAAACAAGTATAACAAGAATTACGTCTAACAAAGATATGTCACGATAGATAAGTAGATCACCACGTATAAATCACCTAAAAGAGTGTTTACACGCCAAGGTAAAAGGAAAGGAAATACTACTCCACTTTATAAAAGGGAGGAACACTCCTTCCTTTTCCTTGCCCTCTCTCCTATTCTACTAAGATACAAGAGGCCCTTGGCCTAAGGATGAGAATTTTGTCTTCTATCTTGATGTTGGTGGTGTGTTGAGAGAGGGGGTATAGCCCTTTATTTATAGCCTTGGAAGGTCGGCAACTTGGAGGCGGTTCCGGACGTCGGTGGTATTAATTGCAGGTGGAACCGACCTCCGGACGTCGGTGACGAACCGCCGAGAGAAAAGTGGGCCGGGGGGCCCACTGTCGGTTCGGCCGAACCGGTAGGGCGGTTCGGCCGAGCCGGCACAGGCTCCCTGGGCTTGGTTCTTCTCTGGTGCCTTCCTGCTGGCTGTGTCTTGGCCCAATCCACTTGCTTGGTTTGATGTTGAGGCCCTGTTTTGTGGTTTTGGGCTTTTGGACGATATTCTTTAGTCCAGGGAAAATCCGTCGATTGCAAAGTCCATGTTTCGTGCATGTTTTCCCCTGTTTTCATATGAATTGCACCTGCATTCATCATTTCACCAAGACTAGTGGAATTTGTTAGAAATAATCCCTATGTCTATTCTTGGTGATGGTGTTTGATTCAAAAAGATGCAATATGTTGACGGTAAAATTGGACCATAAGGACCGTCAACAAGACCCCCACACTTAGCTCTTTGCTCGTCCTCGAGTAAAGGTGGGAGCGTAAGTTGAGAGATCTCTCCTCTTAGAGACCTGCACACATGTTATTACAAGCCACACCGTTTTACTTGTGAACATGACGGTGGCTAACATGCATTCTTGGATGATTGATAAGTGGAACAGCTCATGACTCAAGTCACTATACTTTTGCTCACTAAGCACCTTGGGTTTTTGAAAGTTTTGAAAATAAACAACATGACTCCCGCTCCTCTTTGATTCTCTTGAATCGCTCAAAAAGTGTTTTCCTCACCAAGGCATTGTGTTGCCTCTCTTTTTCCTACTTTTTAGGCTTGTATGTGGAGCTCGGTAGGGAATGAGAGAGGCATACTTGTATCACAAATATTGCTAAGCCAAAAGAAAGGATCCATGGAGAAGCCAAGTCATGCAACCTTGATCAAGAAGTGCGTGTGTGTATGGATATGAAAAAGTGACAACTCCTATTGTAATTGACCCCTCTTTATTTTGCATTTTCAAAACATGGCTATCTTTTTATTTTCTTTCTTTTCTTTTCTTGCTCTATGCTTGAGCATCTCTTCTCTTTTTCATTGCTCATCTTTGTGAGCTTTCTTTTCATTGCTCATACGTGTGAGCTTTTCATTGCTCATACGTGTGAGCTTTTCTTTCTACATAGCCATGTCTTGTTTATGCGTGATTGAGAGAGAGAGAGGTAAAAAGAGGTGCAAGCGAGGAGTGTCTTTATTTTGGTGGGGGGCTAGCTCCCGGTGTAGGAGTTTAGCCCTTTTTTGGTGGAGTGTACGTGCTCTTGATCAAGAGAGCATGACAAGTTTCTCTCTAGGGTCACTCAATTTTGGTAAAGCTCATTGCAAACACAAGCAGCATATGTATGTAAGTTTTGCAAGGTATGATCGTCATATGGCATTGGTAGGCATTTTTGTATCAAGAGAGGAGCATGAAGCCATGGTATTTTTGTTTTGTGAAATAAAATTCCCAAGGACTCGGTAAGCTAAGCATAAGATCATTTCGTCGAGCCATATCACACTTGCCAATAATCTAGAAAAACATGGGTCCTATGGATTTGATTATTTGTTCACGAGGCAAGTGGTGATGAAGCGAGTAATAAAAAGTGTGCAAGATCATCATGAGAGTATTAGGGAGAGACTTGGGATTTTCAAAGGTATTCAAAAGAAATCTTCCCAAATTTTAGTTGGTCAAGTTTTAGTAATTGTTTTCGCGTCTCGGAATGAACTTGACAAATAAGGTAGGCAAAAAGGAAGTGTGAGAAACAAACTCAAGTGCCACGAGGAAGCGGGGGCTGAGTGGGACCCACCGGGGTTCGGCCGAACCACCCTCTTGGGTTCGGCCGAGCGGCACAGGCCTCACTTGCGCTCGTTTCGCAGCTTGTGTTTGTGTTGTTTTCCTCGTGATGTTTCTGCGCGCTTCGCGTGTGTTTGTCTTTGCTTTCCGCGATGTCCCCCCCACACTTGCCTTTTTGCCTGTTTCCTTCAAAAGATAGACAAAAGACATTTGGAAACAAAATTTGCTCTGCCGGTATGGAAGCCGGGGAGCACTAATATGATTGAATTAAAACAGTAGGCGTATTACAAAAAGGATCGAAAGATTTCTAAGGTTTATGCGTTCTACGTCCTACTCTTAATCTTTCTTAATTTTCCTCTCCTCCTCCCGCGGTTTCGCCTTCTCTTCTTCGATCATCTCTAAGGCGAGGTCGTGCTGCGCCCATCCTCCGAGTGAGGGTCTCGATGAGGTCTTCATCCTTCTTCTTCTCCCTCTCGAGGTGGTTGTAGAGGTTACGGAGAACCCCATTCTCTTTTTTGGCGCGCTCTAACTGCCGGCGAAGCTCCTCAATGAGGCGGATAGCGTTGTCGAGTGCTTCGCCTTCTTCAATCCATTCATAGGGCTTCTTCCTTTTGCTGCTGCCGTCCGAGATGTCGGACGAGGCGCTGCTATGTTCGCTCATGATGTAGGAAGTGGAGGAGATGAAAAGATTGGGTGGAGAGGAGAAGTATAAATAGGGGTTTTCTACCCCGAGCGCGCTCGACAAGGTTTTTATTTTCCAGCAGAAAATAAAGAAAGGAGGAAGGAGATATTGGATTTTTGGCAAAAGATGGGCGCCGGGGAGATCGGGCCGGTTCGGCCGAACCACAAAGGGGGTTCGGCCGGACTGCCTTTTCTTCCTCTGGTTTCCTTCTTTTTTCTGGTTTATTTCTTGCTATATTTATTCAAAGGAAAGTACTGCTACGGGTGATGAAGTAAAACGGGGGATATCATGAGAGATATTTCAAATCAATCAAGTGCATGACATCAAATTCTTTATCTTTATCGGGCTCGAAATAAATTTTAAGGCGCTGACCATTTACCTTAAATATTTTACCTTCGTCGTCTTGAAGTGTGATTGCTCCATGTGACGAGGTGTCAATAACCGTGTATGGTCCGTCCCATTTACTTCTTAATTTTCCATGCCGAAGAGTTTCACCCGTGAATTGAATAGCAAGACTTTATCTCCAACCTTGAATACCTTTATCTTTATCTTTTTGTCGTGCCACCTTTTTGTCCTTTCTTTGTATATAGCTGAGTTGTGGTAAGCTTTGTCTCTCCATTCTTCTAACTCAGCTATCTCCATTTTCTTTTGCGTCCGGCACCATTAAGGTCCATGTTCCATTTCCGGATGGCCCAATACGCTCGGTGTTCCGTCTCGATGGGTAAATGACATGTTTTCCCGTACACGAGCTGGTATGGGGACATGCCTATGGGTGTCTTATATGCTGTACGGTATGCCCATAGTGCATCGGGTAGCTTGTCCTTCCATCCCTTCCCCATTTCTGTTACGGTCTTTTGCGGGATCCGCTTGATTTGCTTGTTTGAGGTCTCGGCCTGCCCATTGGTTTGAGGGTGGTATGGAGTAGCGATATTATGCCTTGATCCAAGTTCTCTTAGGAAGCGTCGGAAGGTCTTATCAATGAAGTGAGACCCTCCGTCGCTTATCACTAGCTTCGGTGTTCCAAACCTCGGGAAGATAATTTCGTGGAACATCCGGCGAGCATGCTTGGCATTTGCGGCCACTGCAAGGCATTGCTTCTACCCACTTAGACACGTAGTCTACCGCCACCAAGATGTATTCGCAGTCATGTGACTTGGTGAACGGTCCCATGAAGTCAATGCCCCATACGTCGAAGAGCTCGACTTGTAAATTGTAGTTGAGGGGCATTGCATCTCTTGCCGTGATGCCTCCAACTCTTTGACATTACGGGCATCGCACGACAAATTCCTTTGTGTCTTCGTACATGGCTGGCCAAAAGAAACCACTTTGCCATATCTTGGCACTGTGTACGAAACACGCCGTAGTGTCCCCCGTATGGCGATGCATGGCACTTCTCAATGATTCGTGTGCTCTCGGGTATGGGCACACATCGCCTTAGCAATCCATCGGCGCGAGACACGGTAAAGGAAGGGTTCTTCCCATAAGTGACGGCGACTCTCATAGATGAGTCGTTTCTTGCTCTTTCCGGGTGGTACGTACCCCGTTGCCATGAAGTTCACAATGTCGGCGTACCATGGATGTGAGTCCCTTATTAGGAGCAGCATGTCGTCACGTAGGAAATCATTGATGGGTAATTCCTGCAGGTTAGTGAATTGTATACGCGACAAATGATCTGCCACGGAATTTTCTACTCCTTTTTTTATCACGGATTTCTACATCAAATTCTTGGAGTAGAAGAACCCATCGTATCAAACGGGGTTTAGCATCCTTCTTATTGAGCAAAAACTTTAAAGCAGCATGATCGGTGTAAACAATGACTTTTGCTCCGAGTCAAGTAGGATCTAAACTTATCAAAAGCAAAAACGACAGACAAGGAGCTCTTTTTCGGTGGTAGTGTAATTTAATTGAGCTCCGAGTCAAGGTTTTGCTTGCATAGGAGATTGCATGATGCTTTTTATCTCTAGTTTGGCCAAGAACAGCCCCTACGGCAAAATCACTAGCATCACACATTATCTCAAAAGGCAGCGTCCAATCGGGGGTTGGATGATTGGCGGCTGAGATGAGTGCATTTTTAAGGGTAGTGAAAGCAGTCATGCATTCATCGGTAAACTCAAAGGGTGCATCCTTCGCAAGTAGATTTGTAAGGGGTCTAGCAATTTGAGAGAAATCTTTGATAAAACGACGATAGAACCCCGCATGTCCCGAGAAAGCTGCGAATGCCCCTAATATTCACGGGAGGTGGAAGCTTTTCTATAACTTCTAATTTAGCTTTGTCCACCTCTATCCCCCTTTCAGAAATTAAATGCCCTAGAACTATGCCTTCTCTAACCATGAAATGGCATTTTTCCCAATTGAGCACTAAATCATTTTCTTGACAACGTTGCAAGACTTTGTCTAAATTTTCTAAACAATGATCAAAGGTTTTTCCATAAACGGAGAAATCATCCATGAATACTTCCATAATCTCTTCGATCATGTCGGAAAAGATAGACATCATGCAACGTTGAAAAGACGAGTGCATTGCAAAGCCCAAAGGACATTCGTCGATAGGCGTAAGTTCCATAGGGGCATGTGAAAGTGGTCTTACTTTGATCGTCGGGATGGATGGGGATTTGATGATATCCTGAATACCCATCAAGGAAACAAAAGAAAGAATTATTTGCCGGCCGTTCCAACATCTCATCGATGAAGGGCAGCGGAAAATGATCCTTCTTTGTAGCCTTGTTAAGTTTCCGGTAATCTATGCACATCCTCCATCCCGTGACGGTGCGTTGAGGGATCAACTCATTTTTGTCATTACGGATGACCGTCATTCCTCCCTTCTTGGGTACAACCTGCCTTGGACTCACCCACTCGCTGTGTGGAACAGGGATAGATAATGCCGGCATGTAAAAGTTTTAAGACCTCCTTTTTAACGACCTCCCGCATCGCATTGTTCAACCTCCTTTGAGGTTCCCTAGATGGTGTACTATCGGGGCCTATGGGAATGCGATGGGTGCAAGAGCGAGGGCTAATTCCCTTGAGGTCTCCAAGCGAGTACCCAAAAACGGAGTGATGTTTTTCTAGCACGGCTAAGAGTTTTGCAGTTTCCTCCTCCGAAAGCTTGTCACTTATGATGACGGGGGTTTCGGGATTTCCGTGAAGAAAAACGTGGCGCAAGCCTGGTGGAAGAGTTTTGAGTTCTACGGGAGGTGGCGTAGGTGTAAAAGTTTCGGGCAGCTCAAAAGTTTCCGCCGAATCATCCTCTTCCAAAATGAAATCAAGAGCATCTTCATCCAAGGATGATTCGGGGTTTTCATGAGGAAAAATTGCCATAACCTCCTCCATGCATTCTTCTTCCACAAGCGGCTCCTCGGCAAAAGAGTTTTGTGCATGAATGATAGGAAGAGAAAAAGTTTTCTTGCCGAGGGTGAAGTCTAAGGTTCCTAAAGGTGATATCCCTAAGAAAAGCTTTTCTATGGGATGACCAGACCAAAACATCGAAATCCAAGATTCCGAAACGTGAAAGTCCGGGGAAACCTTTGCTTCATTATGCTTAATGCAAACATCTCTAATGATCCCCAAACTCTCAAAAAATTGCCCCGGTGAGGCTTTAAGGAGTTTGTCGAGAAGGTGCCCATGTCTCGTTTCCAAATAAAGTTGAAGCAAAAGATTCGGACATGATGTTGGCACCTACTAGAGGATTATAGAGAATATCTACCATTACTCCCCGAATTGAGCCACGAATGGTTGATCTAGGATGATCAAGTCGAAGAACTTCCGAAGAAAGTTCGTTTTCTATCAACCATTCATCACTCATGATTGCTTGTCAACTTCCGAACAGTTTTTAAGAGAATAGATTTTTCAATAGGTTCGGGAGTTGGTGCGAGGAGTGCTTGGTTTCTTTTGATAGGAGTAGTTCAAGGTGTTTCCAAAATCTTCAAAAATTTCTTCCTTGAACTCAAATGGGAACTCAAGAGGTTCATCTTCCTCTATCATTGTTCTTGTGTTAGATGAGGACTCGAGTGCTAGGTGCTCCATCATGGGCACCAAGTGCTTGTGTCTCTTGCACAACGAGTTCCTCATCTTCGACTCCGGCTCTACGAGTAAGTCGGCGGAAAAAGGTGTGTTTTCCACAATTCGATCCAAAAGTTCGTGTGCTTCCGCTATGGTCTTATGAGAAAAAGATCCACCCGCGGCCGTGTCAAGATAAAGTGCGGTATCGTTGCTCAATCCCGAATAAAAGTGTTGTAATAAAACGGGTTCGGGGAGCAACAATTCTGGTCCGGAGTACGTTAGAGAACAGAACCGAATCCATGCCGCGCTCAAGGTTTCCTTTTCTTCTTGTCGAAAGCTTATTATTTCCGCTCGTAGAGAAGTGATACGAGACACGGGGAAGAATGCTAGACAAAATTTGTCTCGCAATTCTTTCCAATCACCGTTCACTCTCTTAGCGGTGTAAGTGTACCATTGCTTCGCCTTCTCATTGAGAGAGAAGGGAAACAACTTCCACTTCAATGTTTCTTGTGTCATGCCATGGATCGGTCGGCATGAACACAAATGTTCAAACTCTCGCAAGTGTTCATAAGGATTTTCATGTTTAAAACCCGAAAAGGATAAACCTCTAATCATCGAAATGTAATCGGGGAGAACTCATAGCCGGGTGAAGAAATAGGTTGTGATGATGATGGTGGCTCTAAGAGTTCACCCCGTGGAGTGGAGAAAGATTGGATGGTTGGGTGTGACTCCATGATATGTTTTTGTGAAATTTTGAATGTAAGGAAAAATAAAAACAGAACGGTAAGTAAGATAGATTACGAGGGCAAACCTGATTCGTTACAAAGATAACAACCGCTCCCCGGCAACGGCGCCGAGAAATGCTTGTTGGTATTTCTTACGTCACGAATAAATCCGCAAGCGCACGGAATACCGTTGTAGCACTTCACCGGGAGTATTCCAAGGTATCGTATTTATATCCGCAGGGAACGGAGTATTTCTGCAACAAGGTTAGTTTACCCAAGGACAACCAAGACAACGTAGCAAAATAGGGTCGAGAGGGTGACTCTTATCTATTTATCCTTTAAAGGTAGACGAACGCAAGCTAGACTTGTTTACTTCGGGCACCGTCTTAGGCTTGGTCTGCCAAGCCACTCCGGTCTACGAAAGCTCTACTATGTACCCGAACGTGGAGGGTTCCTTTGGATGACGGGGCTGTCACTTCCTGCCACCTACCTCTACAAACCGTGGGGCACCACGGCAAACAAAGGCGATCTCCGGCCTAGACACCACGTCTATGCTATTGACCGCTACTCTAGCCTCGGCCTAGAGCTGAGTTCAGAAAGCTAGAGCACTTCTTGCGAAGCGATGATCCCGTAAACAAGTATAACAAGAATTACGTCTAACAAAGATATGTCACGATAGATAAGTAGATCACCACGTATAAATCACCTAAAAGAGTGTTTACACGCCAAGGTAAAAGGAAAGGAAATACTACTCCACTTTATAAAAGGGAGGAACACTCCTTCCTTTTCCTTGCCCTCTCTCCTATTCTACTAAGATACAAGAGGCCCTTGGCCTAAGGATGAGAATTTTGTCTTCTATCTTGATGTTGGTGGTGTGTTGAGAGAGGGGGTATAGCCCTTTATTTATAGCCTTGGAAGGTCGGCAACTTGGAGGCGGTTCCGGACGTCGGTGGTATTAATTGCAGGTGGAACCGACCTCCGGACGTCGGTGACGAACCGCCGAGAGAAAAGTGGGCCGGGGGGCCCACTGTCGGTTCGGCCGAACCGGTAGGGCGGTTCGGCCGAAGCCGGCTCAGGCTCCCCGGGCTTGGTTCTTCTCCGGTGCCTTCCTGCTGGCTGTGTACTTGGCCCAATCCACTTGCTTGGTTTGATGTTGAGGCCCTGTTTTGTGGTTTTGGGCTTTTGGACGATATTCTTTAGTCCAGGGAAAATCCGTCGATTGCAAAGTCCATGTTTCGTGCATGTTTTCCCCTGTTTTCATATGAATTGCACCTGCATTCATCATTTCACCAAGACTAGTGGAATTTGTTAGAAATAATCCCTATGTCTATTCTTGGTGATGGTGTTTGATTCAAAAAGATGCAATATGTTGACGATAAAATTGGACCATAAGGACCGTCAACAATCAACTCAAGGCCGAGATGACAACCAAAGCTGAATCTGATGTTGCAACCTACATCTATAGCTGCTTCATCAAGTGGCAGGACGGATGTTCTATTCTCGTGCCTTACAACTACAAGTAAGTTCCAACAAATCTCTTCATCTTCTCTTGCATTGAAAGGCTGTGTTGAATACTAACGCATACGATCATTCTTGCAGTGATCACTGGATCTGCTTTGTCCTTATGCCGAAAAATGGGTACCTTCTTGTCCTCGACAGCCTCGACTTGAACAAAAAGGGCTACTCGACATCGTGAGCGTCATTGACTGGTACGTAGTTAATCATCGTACACATCTATAATTCGGAAACGATAGTTTTATCTAGCTATACGTTTTTACGATGGAGCAGCGCATACGAGAATTATGTAAAGGCTGGCGGGCCGCACAACCCAAGACGGCCGAAAAATATGTACTTTTGGCACAAATTTCCGGTAAGATACATTTGTCTCACTTTTCTATGCCGTTGTCCTACTATCGCTGTGATTCACAAAATAGTAACTTATTTCCTTTATTTTATAGTGTGTTAAACAAGTGAAAGGTAGTGTCCACTGTGGCTACTACACTTGTTTGTACGCGAATAGCTTCTCCAGTTATATGTATGCCATTGTTGAAGAGAGTGACCAACAGGTGCGTTTCGTTGAGTTTATCGCATTCTATTGATTTTATTTACAATTACAATCTTGTTAATAAAGAAATTCTAATGGCGAGAGAACCAAAACAGACAAACAGATATTACAAGAATTTAAGAACAAAGAGTTCCCGCAAGGACCGAAACATCTGACTTCGGACCAAATGTTAATGATCATGGAGCGGATGTGTCGGTTCTTGCTTAAAGAGGTTATCTCTCCTGCTGGCAGGTTCTTCGACGAAGACAATGAGAGCACTAGAGACCATCGTTCTCTCTATGAGTCGTATGGTTCGACACGACCATTCGTGAGCGATGGTAGTGAAGACAATGATGAGTGGATTAGGAAAGTAGTTTGATAGACTTGATAGCTTCTCATGTAAAGACAATGTATATTGTATATATATATATATGCAAGTGACTTGTGATTTGTTTTGAGAAGTAAACATTTGGATGATGAATACATGTGAATGTTTTGAGATGTCAATGACTTGTGATTAATATATGTGTATGTTTCGAGATTTGTTGTATTTCTGGTGTACTGTAATTTAATTTTTTTTACGGTATTCAAATATTAACGACGGTTGATGATGAAAACCGCCGTTACAAAGGTCTTATTAACGGCGGCTTATATTTCTGGCCGTCGTTAATAATAACCTTATTAACGGCGGTTGAAGATGCCAACCGTCGTTAATAAGGTTATTATTAACGGCGTGGCACGACCAACCGCCATTACAAAGGTGTTTTTAATGGCGGTTGGTGATGGGTCGCCGCTACAAACCTCCATTTATAACTGCAGAGGCGTAGCGGCGGCCCGGCCTATCCGCCGCTATAGGCCCATTTGGCCCGCCGCTACAGTGGGTCAGTGTGGTAGTCCAGATTTCTTCTCCCACATCTTTCCCTTCTCCCGCCATAGTCCAAATCAGTGCGCTCATCTGAAGAATCGAAGAGTCTAATCTTGGCCTCGCCGGACTCACCATGTACCGGCCACCGCATCCTCGTTCGACGATGGTGGGTCAGACAGGAGGCAATCCCATGCTGCAGGTTTTCCCAAGGGCGGATCTACAAGCCAATCGTTTGGAGGGAGGCTTGGATCACACCGGCGTCAGTTTGATGTGGAATCGAGTGGTTCCTGCATACTTTGATGGCCGGATGCCAGGGGATATGTTTGAACCTGAACCCGTGAACGTGGATGAGTTGTGCACCGGTGAATTGTGTTTGTGATTCCTGTTTCTAGGTTAGATAGGCCTCATCATTGTTCTGTACTTGCAAGTTTCAATTTGGTGTGTAAGAGAACCGTGACTGAGGACATGCCCGTGATTAATCTTACTAGAAAGATAGTGCGGCGTTTTGCCCCGCCTTTTATATGACCCTCATCTGGAACCACTATTTAGGATGATAATTACAACACAATATAATGTAAATTATAGTGGCAGTCAAGGTTACCCTATTTAGGCATACCTTATTTTGGAACTTCTCTCCTGCAATTTCAAAGAGTACCATAAAATATGTCAGCAAAAGAATAGTTCACTCTTCTCAATTTTATATATGCATGCTGATTGAGAAGGCATTTGAGAGAATAATTGATACACCAATCCTACAGCTAGCTGAAAATTTAACGGTGACAATATATCTAAGAAGCCAACAGAAAAAATATAACTGAAGAGGCTTCTGAATAGTTTAATGCAGTCCATAGCTAACATTTTATATGTATATACATTCCTATATTTATACAAGTAGACAAGTAGTTAGTAATTGAATTTGTGCACTCATTCCATTCATCCACCGTCCAAAGAACAAGGAACCCTGTATTCACTCATTTTGTTTGTTACATAAATTGCATGTTGGAATAGACCAGAAAAGAAAATGCAGCATAATTACTCTTTTCGGAAATGTTGTGTTTCTGAATGGTATTGCCTCGATATATCAATTACATGGAGTGCTATAATTGTAGAAACTCACCTTGACAATAGATGGCCAAAAGAATCCTATCCTATGCGGGAACTAATACAGGAAATACCCTTCACTACCACATGAATAAAACCTCTAGGAGTTGCATCATAGATATCATAGTGTTCAGTTTCCATCAAGAGATAAATGCCTCTCTCTGAAAGATAATTCAGAATATGCTACTAAATGTTGTTTCCCACATATTTTTCCCGGATATGAACACTGTAGCGCTGTGAAAAAAGAATATGTGCATATAAAAGACAATGTTCATAGTACAATGGGACGCCATAATTTTACTACGATGCATCTGTTGCAATCCTTTTTATGAGAAAATTATATCATGATATTTTTATGACAGTATTACAATCTGAGAATAATCCTGTTGTTCTATATGTGACTAAGCTCTGCAATTCTTATGCACTACAACACAGGCCCACCTTTCGTCTTGCAAACACCAACAATGTTCATAGGACAATGGGACGCCATAATTTTACTATGATGCATCTGTTGCAATCCTTTTTAAGAGAAAAATAAATCATGATATTTTTATGACAGTAATACAATATGAGAATAATCATACATATAGATTAGTACCATTATTTATGATAGTAGTACAATCTGAAAATAATCGTGCATATAGATTAGTACCATTTTTCCTCTTCTGAAACGTGGATGTCATTTATTTGTAAAATAGGTACCACAGGTGTCTGAGTGATGCGTCATCGGGTGGTTCCTCCAACAAGCTTGATGACCGGATGTCGCATGATCTGTTCCTAGCTACTGAAGACATCATCACTACAAAAAAATGGCCTCTAGACACGTTTATGTTGCTACGTTTTTGTAAGCGTGCCTACATCAGTAGCTAGAGACACTTTTTGACACGATTTTAAGAATGTGTCAACATGACATGCTCTTAGAGACGCTTTAACGTAAATAAAACGATAAACACATTTTTTGACATGCTTTGTAAAACATCACAAAGTGTTACGATTTTAGACACGCTTTGAACCATCGGTATCCAACGTAAAGACGTTTGTTGACATGTTTTAGAGGGAATCTCAAAATGATATGGTATTGAGAGTCTCTTTAATCGTATCCCACGACATCAGACACGTTTTCTAACACGTTATTGAAATCGTATAAAAATTGAGATGATATTAGACACGTTTTTATCGCATCTACCCTCGTTTAGAGACATTTTTGACATGCTATTGAAAATCCTAGAGACGTTAATGCACTAAGAAAACCTGCATATAAAACAATATACGGTCAAAGATTATCAACTTTGTTTCCTAGGTGAGTTGGTTAGATGGGCTTGCAGAAAATGACGAAGTCGCAGGTTCAATTCCTAGTAATTGCATGAATAAGTCAATTATTTAGAACAAGTTCTACAATAATATTTTTTTGATGCATTGTATACAATGTGTCGATATTGATAGAAACACAGTCTAAACGTATCAATAAAATTGTGTCTAAGATTATTAACATGTCACTAAACGTGTCTACTCTAATACATACAACGCATTCGTGAAAACGTATCTATAAACATATCTATGTTTTATAGCATCTCTATTAAACGTCTTATACTTGAATAGACATGTTTTCAAAAATCATATTTACCAAGCTTTGACACGGCACGTTCGGAGACGCCTCGGACACGATTTATGATGACGTCTCTATTTTTTTTGATTGAGACAAAATAAACGTATCTAGACCTTAAATAAAGTGTGTCTACAGGGGGTGTTTTCTATGGAGGAGTTCTCAGGTGAGTTAAAATCTAGGTTGTTTTGTTCCTAGGTCAATGAGAGGATGCACTGATTTTTATTTACACTTGTACTGTCTAAATAGCATTAGGACATGAAAGGATGTCTTGTTCAATGAGAAGAAATAATTTATTTGTCAAACAGGTGCTATGAATTCGAGTTCATATTTCACAAACCTCCTAGTGAATGATGCATAAGAATATCAAGATCTCCCACCTCCTAGTCAGGCAACCAATGATCATGTTCTTCCAGCGACTAAAGTATCGCAAGGAAGAAGCAAGAATTTCAGAGATGAGGAGGACAAACTGCTTGTGTTAGCTTGACTTAACGTGGGCTTGGATCCTATTCAGGGAAGTGATCAACCACGAGGGACATATTGGCAAAGAATTCATAAATATTTCCATGATAACAAGACATTTGAGTCAGACCGTACACATGTTTCTCTAATGAATCGTTGGGGTACTATACAACATGATGTGAATGCTTTTTGTGGATGCGTGTCCAGGATTGAGGATAGCAACCACAGTGGTTGGTCAGTTGATGATAAGGTTAGCCCTTTTCTTGTGATCTCAATTTTAATCAAGTATGATCATTTGTCATGTTTTAATATTTACATATGGAATGTACAGATTGCAAATGCATGCACAATGGCTGAAGATAGTAAGCACAACAATTTTACCTTCATGCATTGTTGGAAAATACTAAAGGACAAGCCCAAATGGATGGAGAGGCGTAGGGTAGTAGACAAGACAAAAAAAGCAAGTAACAAGAAGCAGAAGACAATGTCAAATTCATCTCTTGCCTCTGCCCCTACTATAGGTGCTGGTGATGTTGAAAATACAGAACGGGCTTCAGAAAGGCCTGATGGAAAGACAAAGAAAAAACAGAAGTTACGCCAACGTTCGACCGTCGAAGCAGTGGACTATCTCATGGCCAAGATGAAAGAAGCTGATGTTGAGAAAGACTTAAAGAAAGAAGAAAGGTGGAACAAGGCCTTAGCTTTGCAGGAAGGAAAGATCAAGTTGGACAGAGAAAAATTTGAGTTCCAAAGACAGTTGGAAGAAGAGAGAATTCTTTCACTGGATTTGAGCACTATGAGCAGCAATCAGCAGAAATTGTTTAAAGGGTGCCAGAATGAGATTCTTGCAAGACGTTATGGTTCCTAAGAGTGCTTTTTCATTCAATTTAGTGGCCTATGAAACTTAGTATTATTTCCTTCGGTTTGAGTAATGACTAGTACCTATGAAACTGATGCATTGGGTCTGTTCATTTAATTATATTGTCTATTTGGATAATTAGTTCAGTTCAGTTGATGATACAATATATATACTCCAGTGTCCTATGCATTTCATAATGAATTGAATGGTTCATGTCGAGGCTGGCAATCCTTTTTTCCTTTGAACTCTGTTCTTGCAGCCATTTATCTTCTTATTCAGCCTTGAGCTGCTTATCTGAGTGCTTGCAGTTAAGACAAGTGTACAATAGCTATGCACGTACAACAGTTATGATGTGTACAATAGCTGTGCTTTACAAAAGCCAATACATGGGCTGTACGTTGTGAAATAGGAGCAGGAAAAGAAAAGGCCCAATGGATATGGCAGATTTTGAATATAAAGAATAAACAGTTTTATCTATTCTGTTGGATTACTCAATGTTTTTACATGATCTTTTCTTTTACCGGATAGCTAAAATATCAATTTAGCTAACCTTTTTAGATCTTCTCTTGGAGATGCTCTAAGCACGCTTATACATCTATTAGGAAACTAGAGTTTTTTTACAGCCATGCCAAATGACACAGCTGCGCTGTCGAACAATTTCTAAAAATGATGTATCTATTTGAACTTCTATTCAACTGTAAACAATCACTACGAGAAACGGCTCATATGCCGCGTACCAAAATCTGTGCCGTGTGTATTTTATCGGGCACACGACACATAAGCAACTGTGCCGTGTGCCTTGTATATTACACACGGCACATAAAAGACACACGGCACTGTTATTTGTGTCGTGTGCCGCCTCTTAGCACACGGCACAAATTACACTGTGCTGTGTGTCAAGCAATGGCACATGGCACAAGAGTAAGCTGTGCCGTGTGCCAAACGGCGGACACACGACACAGCTCATGCCGTCCGCGGTTTGACACGGTGGGCATTTGTGCCGTGTGTCTATCCCTAAGCACACGGCACATATAGCATTGTGCCGTGTGTCTTTCCGACACACGGCACAATAATTTTTTTTGCTTCTTTTCTTTGCCTATTATTTTATTTAGTATAGAGACTATATGTGGTACCTCGTGGTACAATGTTGTGCATTTTGTTTTTGAAATTTTGGTATATTTGGTGCATTTATTTTGTTATCGGTATTTTCCTGTGAAAATTAAAATTTGAACCAGAAGTGTTTGAAATATTGAAATATGTTGCAAACAAACTTTATATTCATGTTCGTAGGACCGATTTGAGGTTGTACACAGGAAATAAGGAGTAAATGTCACTCATATTGTACATGAAATATCACGAATATCGTGTTGTCCAAGGGTGTTTAAATTGTAGAAAATGTAAATAGTCTAAAAATCATGATATTTGTGCTAACATCATTATTTCATGCATGGATGTGATGTTCAAAAGTTGAAGAAGTTTTGCACAAGTTGTCACGTATGTTGCTTAGAAATGTAAGAATCTCCGAAGAAGTTTCTAATTCATGAGAAGGATTCTACATGATTCGAAAACAATTTGACGGTTGAATTTAATTTCAAGGCAACTCTTTTTACGTTGATCACACATCACATGAAATGTGTCATGGCAAAGTTTGGATATTTTTCAGATTTGTTTGAATTTTTTAAAATTCTTTTGTAAATATAAGGTTTTAGTGATTAAAACTAAAATCTATATAAAAATTACATGAAATAATAAATTTTCTTCACGAAGCTCAGATATTATATATTTGAAGCATTTTGATACGTTATATCAAAAAAAATTCGAAAAGTTATGAATAATTTGACAAGAAGAATGTAAAAAGAAATATTTTATGTGTGCCCTGTGCCTGGATGTGTAACACACGGCACATCCTAATTGTGCCGTGTGCCATTACACATCCAGGCACACGGCATAGTATGGGAGCGGGTACTTAACCCCAGCTCGATCCAATCTGCTGCCAAACAGCCTTCGTTCCTGTCGACGCCCCGAGCCCGCAGTTCCACCATCGGTCCCGGCCGCCGCATCCGCCACCACCAGTCCCGGCCGCCGCATCCACCTCCACCCGGCTCATCGCACTCTCTCTCACCCTCGACTCGACCGTGGAACCCTAGGCGGCAGCGGCGATAGGAGGCGACCGCGGCGGCTCCAACGCGGGCGGGCACGGTGGCTCTAGCGCGGGCGGGCGCGGGTTGGGCTAGGCGGCTGGAGGCGAGGCGCGCGGACGGCCGGAGGCCCAGACGGCTGGATGCGGCGACGGCTAGGCGACCCATCTCCTACCACCTCTACTCCGGCAGATCGACAACAACTGTACATGCCTCACTCGTTCTTTCCCTCCTCTTCTTGGATTTCTTGTTTGATTAGTGTTTGGGTCAGTAGGAGGTTGAATCAGGGCCGTCTGTACATGAACATGATTAGCATCATCTCCTTCACCAGTTTCTGCAACCTGAGCCTCATGTTGTCCTGCAATATTAGCATCATCTCCTACAATTTCTGCAACCCGAGCCTCAGGCTGTCCAACAATATTAGCATCAACAACATTTACGGATGACAAATCAATGGCAGCACCTGAAATAAATGACAACAAATTATTGTTTGGTGAGTTTGAATTGAAAAAACAAACTATATATAGGAAGCTAGGGGCATAACATAATGAGAATCAATTTCCCAGAGATAGCCTGATATAAGTAAGAATAGGATCATGAATCAGAGCTGCAATTGGTTAACATACTGACTTTTAAATTCTATAATAATGTACAGCTAAAAAGTATCACAAATTATAATGACACAAATAATGATATTCCCCGTTTTGAAATAGTAGATATAACGGATGATAATAAAGAAAGAATGACAATATTAGAAGTATATAACTAAAGCTAACTGCAACCTGAGATCACTTTCAAAAGCTTCATCAAACATATCGATTCTAGAGAGCTCAGTAGACAATTCTTCAGATCCTCGGCCCTAGGAAAAATACAAAAAAGAAAATAAGGTAGGATACAGAGTAAAACTTTACAGCTTTCTAAACAGAATGAAGTAGGAAAGGGAACAAAAGTTACACCAAATGCCAGGTCCAATAATGTAGTGAATACATATTACTTGCAGGTAGTTTTTTTTATATACTAGGAAATTGCTAACCTGAGCCTACAAAGTGGAACCAGATAAGGACGTAAAGAGACTATCCGGGGAAAAAAACACCTATGGAAGCAATTATTTACGAAATATAAAATATGTTTATATACTACTGTCAGGAAAGAACAATTGAGATATTTTATTTACGAAATATAAAATATGTTCGCGCTGTTTGCACCGTCTCCAGCTACTACTCCTGCTTTTACTCCGGTGAGTACGAATGACTTAGTTTGTATTCTGTTCTTTTCTTCATTTACTAGTGCTAATATTATTTTCTTGTCTTTGCTTAAACAACCTAGTCTTAGCATTCTATTCTAGTGTTAATAGTATTCACTTGTTAAAATCATTAATCAACACCTCTTGTGCATTCACTTATGTAGAATCCATCAACGGCATGGAATGACGGGCCACAAGATGAATGCTCGCCATGGGACAAAGCTGCGCATGATTGGCAGCCTTGAGACCATTGATCTTGGAGGTGTTCATACTTTGTGATAACGATACTATGTTTAATGCCTGTGATGATACTATGTGCTGTCGAATCATTGTGGATGATGTTTATGTATTGTGGAATCATTATCGATGATATTTATGTCTTGTGGATGCTCCTTGTGATATTTAAATGCCTGTGACGAACTATTGTGTTTTGCATGACTCAGGGCTGCTAATTCTAATTTTTTATGGCAGATTATGGCCTCTGTACCGTGTGCCATGACCACAGCACACGGCACAGAGGCCCTTATCTGGCAGACTGGCAAATCTGTGCCGTGTGCCAAAACCCTAACACACGGCACAGTTTAGATCTGTAACCTATGCCGTGTGCTAGGCAATTGGCACATGGCACAGATTTAATATGTGTCGTGTGCCAGACATTTGGAGCACAGTTTTTTTTAACGGTGCTGCCCGCCTCCTTCTTTTTTTGTACAGTGTGTTAGAAAGGTACACGGCACAGTTGAGAATAATTGTGCCGTGTGCCCGACAAATTACACACGGCAACTGTTTTCCTGTAGTGAATATATAGATAATGAAAAGGAAATTGGTAGTTTCGTGCAGCCTGTAGGGACCGTGGGGGACATCAATTAACTTTCATGCAGGCATACACGTTATGTTGTGAAACGAGTTAATTTGCATGCATATATTTCCTTAATTATGTGCGTGGATCAAGGGCTGCTGCGAAATTTTTTTGTATCTACATCATATGTATATATATATTAATATTTATGAATTCTTATGTCATTATTTTTGCAGTCAACGGATACATCTTTCTAGCAAGATCACTATCAAGAGGTGAATAAAAACATTTTCTTATGATCATAAATTATTAATAGTTTTATTATCACAATCCTTGATCATAAAAATCTATACCCACAACCATAATGGTTAAAGCCATGGGTTGACGAATGAGTACATATACATAAAATGTTATAAGTTTTCAATGGTTGCTCTAATGGGTTCTTACAATGAAAAAGTGCATGAGATATGGTAAATATTTAGACTATTTATAGTAAAACTCTAGCGCAGAATTTACACCAATGTTTCATAGTATTTACAGACAAAACAAATATGGTCCCATGTACTCTGCTGAGGACTTTACGATTATATTTGGATGCTTTCACAAACAAGAACATGGGCCCATAATGGGCGCTATTTTCTACAGC
>JAUNZO010001839.1:0-26206 GCA_031894775.1 Chloris gayana | reverse complement strand
CTACAAGAGTGGAATATCTACAGCGGGAAGGATTGGCACTAATTTCTACAGCGGTACTCACCTACAAGAGTGGCATATCATAAATAGGTCTCCCACTTCAGCTGAGATCATTGAAATATTCCCGGTTTACTCTCCAATCCAAACAAGAACATGGACGCTTGGTACAAGAGTGGCACTAATTTCTACAGCAGTACTCTCCTACAAGAGTGGAATTTCAGAAATAGGTGTCGCATTTCAGTCCCAACCGTCACTAATTTACTGACGAAGTGAGCATGGCTACAGTCTCAGCCATCGTCAAAACATCACTGGGCATGTGAAAGTTCAGCAAGCCATCAGCCATCACTAATTTACTAACGAAGTGAGCATGGCTACAGTCTCAGCCATCGTCAAAACATCACTGGGCATGTGAAAGTTCAGCAAGCCATCATCCTCAGAATGCTTGGCGCTTCAGCTTGTCCATGAGAAGATGTGCAACTGACTCGTATCCTTGCTCTCTTGCTGTTGCAATGCCAAAAGAAAACATGCACAAATATGTAGAGAAATTACAATCAGCAAGAACAGCATGTACTATCATGAACTCGGGAAAAAGAACAGCATGTATATTGTACAAGTCTACAAGATATGGAACCAGAATTACCGTCATATATGGCAATCCCAGTCGGTGCTATCTTCCTTTTCTTCAAGCAGATGGAACTGCAGCATTTCATGATAATACGTTAGCAACTGGGCTACATCTAGGTGATGGTAGAAACACAGACAACAACATTCGAGAATCTTTCTCACCTATTGCATATCCAGAACTTCTTGATACCCTTCTCCTCAATGCAGTGAGGGCACATCCAGTTCTTGTTCTTCCTCACCTCTTCCATCTCTGCCACCACGGAGCAAAATTCAGAAGGGCATGTGTACACAAAGAACAATTACATTTCTTGACAGCGTTGAGACATCATACTTACCTTCGCCATACCTAACTTTGAGGCAAGCACGGCAAAGTATCCCATATGAAGAATGGCAAGATGAGCACTCCGTCTTGCCTGTCCAAAGATTTATCATAATGTTACCGATCAGGCTAGCTGATAGCTGAACACAAGATTGAGGGGGAAAAGGAGTTGTGATCTTTAGAGATTCGTTTTACCTAAGCAGGGCTTCTTCAGGTCTCCTTCCCCGCAGCGCTTGCAGTCCTCCTCGCCACACAATTTCTTCTGCCTTCAATCACGCAAGGGCACAAGATTTCTCAACTACTTGCTCAAGGGCGCTAATTCCTTGCAATCTTAACCAAGAACACAATGTAGGGAACTCGCAGGAAATAAACCTTGTTAATGCTACAGCTTACCTGCAAAAATGGCAGCAGATCCCAAGAACAGGGTCATAAACGCTCCCACGGGCCCTGCTGTCACACCGCCTCTCCTGCAGCGCCTCCACCCTCTTCTTGTCAACCACCACGAGCACCTCTTCCTCTTCCTCATCGTCCTCCATCTCATCCTCTATCGCGGCCGCAGCAGCTGCAAATTTGCTCAAAGATCCTACGCCACAGCAAAATAAACTTATTTGAGTTGCCTCCAATCAGGTACGACTCGACCAGATCTATGGAAAACATTGAAATCGGTTACCTTTGGAAGGCAGCGCCTTGTGCTGCACGGACTTCCCGTTGAGCCGGGCAGACCTGCGGCGGGTGGACGCGGGCTCAGTCGGCGTCGCAGCAATCAGGCGGCTGGAGCGGCGGAGCGGGGTCATGCTCACGACCCGCGGCCTGGGTCTCCGTGGGGTAGCGCTCCTGGCGGCGGCGCGGCAAGATGCCGCCGCGGAGGCGATCTCGCAGAGCTCCCCTGCGCAGCGGCGCAGGCCGAGCATCTCCATCCGGGCCTGCACGCATGGTTCACCGTATTCCCAAGAATTAGTGGCACCGCAAGAAAAGTCCCGATCCGATGGAGTTCAAATCTGGAGAAGATGTCTGCGTCTTACCAGGTTCTCGGAGATGCGGGCATCGCGGAGGCTCTCGTAATCCGATTTGGCGCCGAGCCTCCCCATGATAGCGTCCTCGGCGGCGTCGGCCTTCGATGGCTTGCAAAGATTGCTGCGACCGTTGCTTCAGGGCAAGGATAGCTGGCTGCTCAGCGCTGACCAACGGCTATACTTGAAGTTTGAATGGGAAGGCAGAAAGGGTGAACCAACGGCTCAATTTTATATGCAGGTCCGCACCGTGCATTGTTGGCTAGGAGTTTTTTTTTTCATTTACCATTTTACCCATCACGCTTGAGGCAAAACCTTCAAGCCATTGACAGGAGGCAAAAAAATATATTAAGTGGCAAACCTTCAAGCCACATTACCAAGAATATCCCGTATTTAGAATGCAGTCGTTTCTTTTTCTCCAATGTTGTTTCGATTTTAGGTGAAGCACAACTCAATTGTGTTTGAATTGAGACTTCTTCACGCGCAGCATCACTGCACCACGCATTGGGACTGGCAAGGCAACGCTTAAAGTGAGAAAGAAGGCCCTCAAATTATTTCTCTTTCTTGAAGCCAAGCCAGTATATTATGGATGTGTTTCTTTTACTGGATTGACTTAGACAAGGCTATCCAATTCAGTGTTTATTTTACCGTCAGCCAAGATAGAGTGGATGAGAATAGGAAATATGATTCGGATATGCTGGATAAGCATATCCAGTAAAATTTGACCGGATAGGGCTATTGAACTTGTCTAAAGATAGTTAGTATATTGTGATATTAATTAGTATACTTTATTGTAATACTAAGCTAAATAAATATTAATATATTAGTTAATGTGAAAAATCATGTGGATTAGAATGTAATTATTAATAATTAGTATTTTTAGTATTAATTATGAATTGTTGTAACAAGATTATCATTTATAAAAATGAAAGTAGGCTAATTACAACTTGTGTGAAACATTCTCTATTTTTTATGGTAGCTTCCACTAATGATAACATCATATCACGATAAATCTCATGTTTTTTAGACTTTATTAGATTTTTTAGAATTCGACAAATCTCATGTTTTTCAGACTGCATTAGATTTTTTAGAATTTAAAAATCATTTGGACACACGTTACTGTCACATTTTTCAAAACAAGATATGTCATATTTCAATTTATTTCATAGGTAAGGTCTCAAATTGGTCTAAATAACATGAATATAATTTTTATACCAATTGTACTTTAGTTTTGAATCAGTTGCAGTTCAAATTTGACTTTATTCAAAAATTTGTTTGACATGTATTAATTAACTAAATATAGCAAATAAATACAAAAAAACCAAATTTTAACATGTAGTAACACATGTTGTATGTCGAGAGTAGGAAAATTTTGTGACTAAAAGAAAAATTATTTTTTTTGTTGTGTGTTTTTTATTTGACACTCAAAGCGAGCCTTACCAAGTGTTTTTGGTTTGACACGTGGACCAATAGGAAGGCGACGCGTGGATCTATAGAAAGGCGACGTGTGGGCCAATAGGAAGGCAACACGTGAATTGTTGGATTTGCGACACACGGACCGTTGGATTTGTGACACGCGTCTTTGCCACGTCGGATTGCCATGTCGTTGACGTGTGCCACGTCGGACGGCGCCGTTAACGATACGTTTAACGGACCTGAGTTGTATGGCGTAATACTGTCATCATGGAAGTTTCAATTCTGTGACCTTATGACCGTTTCGTCATAGTAGAATAAATTTGACGCGACTATCATGACAAGTTGAATTTTTCATAGTTATGCTACAATGACGAAAACTGGTACTACTATGATGATTTTGCTGCGTCATAAAAGGCCTTTTCTCTACTAGTGCTCAATTCCTCGAATAAAAACTCTCGGCAAAGTCCGTGACACTCGACAAATAATGATTTTCCCGTAGTAATGTACTAGTTATCAAAGCGAAATATCCATGACGATAAATGTCCTGGGATAGAAGAATGACTGGCATATTTCTGATTGCAAATTAATGAATTTTTACCTGTATAAATGCGTAATAATTTTTTTAACTTCTCTTATTATAAATATCAATTGCACACTTTCAACCTACAAGGCAGAGACCTGCCTCACATTAATCGGAGAAATCAATGGCGCAGATCCATCGAAGGCAACACTCGTGAGCTTCCCTGCGGTGATCTCTGTTGGATGGACAACGTCCCAGAACATGTAGCTCGTCCTGTTGGCACAGTATGCGCTCGCCGGGTTGCAGGTAAACTGTGCACGGTTATCCCCGAGACCACAGCACGCTGCCTTCACGTCAGAAAAGCCTGGAAAGCAAGGAAAAAACAAAACCTCATATGATTAACAACAGCAATGCAGTGGATCCAATAAAATAATTATCTGTTCTTTGGGTACCATTTGCTTCCGGTTCTTGGATGTACTTCAGCAATGCAGTGGATGTGTCGAAGAAGGAGTATCGAAAATCCGGGTGCTGCGTGTTCATGTGAGACAGGAGGGAGGCTACTGCAATATTGTACTTAACAGATAGGGAATTAGCCTCTGCGTGGCATTGCTTTGTGAGGCTGAGCCCACGCAGCACTGGCACACACCCAAGTGGCGCGGCGCCAACAAAGAACAATCTTCGCATCCCAAGCTCGTACATCCTCTGAAATCAACCAGGAGACATCGGTTTCGGATTCAAAATCATGTAATGTTTGCAGACATATGGCTCAGTCACTGACCTGCAGCTGGCGCTTCAATCTCTGTGCTAACGAGTCGATGAACTGCTGAGGAGAGCTTATTATGGGTAGCTTCTCAACAGGAAGCAGCACGTTGTTGATTATATCGTTGCCGCCAATGGCGATGGTGAAGAGCGATTTGGCAAGGTGAGCCAGTGCCTCTGATTGGCCGAGCCGCTTCACCAGCTCTGAATAAACGTCAAAGTAATCACGGTAAATTTGTTCATCGAAGCTAAAACACTGGCCCTGCAGATTCATACACCATACTTATTCTTTCAAACCAACAGAATAATTATGAAACATTATCGGTAACACTTTGCATCACAAAAAGATGTCCATATCCTAACCTTGTTTGTGAGGTCTGATACTCCTGCACCTCCGGAAGCAAAACTGACTCCGTTCAAAAATATAGAGAAACTGCCGGTGGTGTTGCAGATGGAGTGATATGCAGGAGGGCTCGCCAACCCAAGGCTTCCAGCTGCAAGGTACATCAACTTTACTTTTTTTAGTTTTCTCCTACCAGAATGAAAGTTCACCAAATTTGCACACTAGGGCATTCATCAAATGCAATAGAAGTATTATTACAACCACGCCACACAAGTTTTGTGGATACTTTGTGCCGATCTAGCAAATTATGAAAAGTTTAGGCTGTAAAATCTTCTCGTTGTGGCCCTTTTCTTTATTTACTTTTTACTTAACTTGTCTACTCTCGATCGTCTTGCAACTCTTGCAAATTGTTTCCTCCAAATTGGTTTGTTCAGTTTGGTCTATCTGGAATCTAACTAGTCAAACCTTTAACGAACTAGTCATTATTGTTAACACCGCTTTACTGGAACCTGACACAGATACTGTATATCGTCAAAGTATTAGAAAAAAAATCTCAAATCATTCTCCAATGTGTGTAATGCGGACAAAGCAGAGGAGTATCTATATTTTGGGCTTTGGGGTTCAACTCAACTGCTCTACAGCAACAAAAAAACGACCTGTTTACATGCATTTCGTTCGTATACGCGAATTGAACCAGTGATGCAAATACATACGCACCAAGGAAGTCGACGAAGTTGTAGCCGTTGCTGAACCTGCCGGTGGGCACCTGCCCCGGGTAGTCGATGCCGTTGTGCGGGAAGTTAGCCCTGAGCAGCGTCGGCAGATAGTTGTTGTTGCCGACGTCTGCTTGCGAATCGCCGAGCACATACAGCGCCGGAACCATGCCGCCTGGCACCCCCTCGGCCAAGACACCAAGGCACGCAAGAATGGCGCAGGCGACGGTGGTGCTTTTGTAAAACGGACGACCCATTTCGCGCTCAGAAACTCAGCCGCGCATCGTATTGAACTATTGCTTGAGATCCAGCCATATATGGAAGAGATAGACGTGTGGCCATGGCAATAAAATATACTTGTAGGTAGTTGACATCGCACTTCTGTAGTAGTAGTACTTTTTTTCTGCTCATATGCTTCCAAACCAAATTTTTATTACGGACATAAATGTGGCAAACTTTATTATCTTTTCATGTGTTTTAAAGTAAAAAAAGGTTGAATAATCAAATCGTCGTTACCAACAAAAACTCTGTTGCTTCTCACAATAAGAGAACTCCTAACAAAGGAAACTTGTGACTCCATTGTTGTAATTATTTGAATTCAGAAAATTTGACATCCAATCCAATAAACTAGTTTACATGTCTTCTATTCAGAGAACATATACCTCCAGTGTATATAATCTTTTCATGTGATTTGGTAAAATACATGTTATATTTTGAGGCTGAAAGGTTAGCTCCAAGTTAAGCTAGCCGGCAACCAGCAGCAGAAAAAGAATAACCGAGGCGTACATGTTATTTTAGGTGAGATAGCTTTATGCTTCTAGAGCTTGCGAGTCAAAGTTATACTAGTAGTAGGTTGCATTGGGTGGTGTTCCAGATAGATGGGAACCTCCATGCATGAACAGATGATAATCCTGTCGGAATCATGTGGTGATAGACATGCCTAGCTAGCCCCCAACTGAGTGATGCAACAACCTCCTCTCCAAAAGAGGTCCAGCGCAGATATTGCGTTTTCATTGACACATTTACATGCATTAACGCGTCAACCAATTACTGAACCATGCAAATCACGCAGCTGATGACAAAGATCGACAATAAAATTATTGAAAAGCAAATCAGATGTAGTACTACAGTTGAGATGAGCACATAATTAAATGCCTCGTAGAGCCCAACATTGGAACTTGCATTGGAAATATATAGTTTTTGTTTTTGGGATACCATATTGTACTTATCCACAAATTTAACATGCTTATCTGAAAATGTACATTGACCATCGTGAGGAGTAATTGGGAAGGTGTGTTCCCATGTGCCCGTGATCTTCAAGCATCATGTCCAGTTGGCATAACATGCTTGGGAGATCTTTCCTCTCATTATCCTAGTTTAAAAACGCAAAGTGGAGTTGACTTTAAATAGGCAGGTATGGTGGAGATCGCTTGGTGAGATCAAGGTTAAAGGATCTGTAGTAGGATCCCTTTCCCCATCAAATGATCATATGACAAGCTCTCGTCATCCCAACCCTCATGGGGGAAATCAGATTTTTGACACCCTCATGGAGGTTACATCCCAAAAGAGAATGACTTTTATGGACATAGTGGCATGTGCCCACCCTAGCTTTTTTATTAATTATGGTTAAATATAAATATCGAATCTCTGATTATACTGTTAGACATGTCATACTAGTTGTAGACATGTTGTCAAATCATAAATTCAAGTTCAGAAATATTAAATTCCGACAAATCCATCAAATTTAATAGAATTTCATGAATTTGTCGAGAATTTGATGTTTCTGTACTTTAATTTATGATTTGACAAGCCTCCTGAGAGCATCTCCATGAGATCCCCAAAAAATTGATCCCTAAAACCTATTTTTGTTAGCATCCAAAAAATATTAGGGGTAATTTTTCTTCTCTCCTCTAACATTACCTCCCCGAAAATGAATCGAAGTACTTTTGATTGGACCACATCAGCATTTGGGACCACAACAACATTAATTGTCTTGAAAATTTAAGGATCAAGATCCACAACTTCTCCCTATTTCTCCCTAGTTTTTACTAATCCTCCTATTATTCAGCATTTAGGGTCACAACAACATTAATTCTCCAAGACTTTTTTTCGGCTTCTATTGGAGATGCTTCTATTGGACCACATCAGCATTTGGGACCACAACAACATTAATTGTCTTGAAAATTTAAGGATCAAGATCCACAACTTCTCCCTATTTCTCCCTAGTTTTTACTAATCCTCCTATTATTCAAGCATTTAGGGTCACAACAACATTAATTCTCCAAGACTTTTTTTCGGCTTCTATTGGAGATGCTGATCGGCTTTGGTCTCCGGGAGATAGGTACGAGGATGATGGTGGTAGATGGTGAGATGATGATATTCATTCAGATCTAAGGCTTTGTCCGTGACATCCGTTTGGGATGGTGATCCCATATGGTGGAATTTACAAATTTTTAAGGTTTTTTGTCTCTCATCAATGAAGTTAGAGTAGTTTGAATTGCTTTTGTAATAATCAATGGATGTAATTTGCTTTAATATAAATGAAATTTCCTTTATTAACAAAAAAATTTCTCACGCGAGTCCTCCCCGATCAATCTCTTAGGAAAACATCGACTCCCCTCACAACGACTATGGGAAAATTATTGTTTGCCGAGTGCCCTAAGGTTTGCCGAGTGTATTTAATCGGACACTACGGCGCCTCACTCTCGGGACTACACCGTGTATCGTACCAATCCCTGGAGCAATGAGTTGGTACACGGTAGATGATACAAATACGATACAGCAACCTTTATTGATTCCTCAAAGGGGAATAGCTAGGAGATACATGGTCCGGATTACATTCAAAGAGGTGGATAAGCCAACCTCACATAAAGAAAAACACACTGGAAAGCATCATAAACTCCACGAGGCAATATCGAAGCGAAGCACGCGACCTACTCCTCATCCTCGTGGTATTCTCCATCTTCGTACGAACAAATAAGCATCGGGTGAGCACATAAGATACTCAACAAGCTCTACCACTAGCAAGGAATATTATTTATGCAATCTGATTGTGGTCAAGGTAGGAGTCGAGTTTTAGCGAGAAGAGGCGCGGATGCGGGGCTCACTATAGAAGCAAAGAGGTTCTTGAAGATAAAAACAATTTTATAATTTAGTTGGTCGGACCTGGGGAAGATATTCATCAATCCCGACGGTTCCCATTCCTTTTAGATGAGCCTTCCGACCGAAGGTCATAACGGCTACGGCACACCGGGCCAACACTATTTCCAAAACACACGGGCACAAAGCTACCCACTCACACGTCAAGGTACTAATATTTGTGGCTAAACAACGAGGAGCTCAAGGTTTGGTGTGTCAACATACTGTGACAACGGACATCGAATAGTTTTATACACTCTGCGAGAGGTTGGTACACTTTACCCACAAGCTATATGTTTTTAGCTACGGAACACATAACGTCTGTCACCGCAACTAGGCACGCTCATAAGTCCACCCCGAATGCCTAGGGATCCAACGCGTATGACACAAGCATACCGTCCACCATATATGTGTCAAGTACTTGGACTTCACCAAATAGGGGGGGCATTTAGGGTTAGAAATCCCCCAAGCTGCTTCCCAAGCCGCCCACTCGCTGCCATGGTTGATGGCCGGAGACGCCCGCCGCTCCTTGGTGTGCCGCCATAAACTAGGCGGAGGGAGGAGACCCGGCGTGGCCAAGGTCGGGCGCCGATCTAGCTAGGTCGAGATCGGGTCGGTGTGCAGCACACCCGGGCGGCGGTCAACAACCACCTCGGGGCGGAGACCTTGGAGGATGGCTCCCGGCGCCGGCAGCGTTGATGGCGGAGGGTCGGTAACCGTCGCTCCTACCCCGATGGAGTCGGAGAAGAGGGACGGGACGCCGCGCCCGGCTGCCATGGTGCGTGGCTCGGCTTGTCGACCAAAATCGATGCTCATCGGCGAGTTTTAGATGACCTCATCGCCGAGGCCGGTTGAGCACGGTGATGCCGTTGTTGGGCTGTCCCCGGTGGCTCATGCCGAAGACGATGCGGTAGCGTGGAGGATCCTCGGTCGGGGTCGGCGTTACAAGGCGGTTGACCTGAGATGTGATTCCTTTCTTGGGTTTGTAGTTGACACAAGCGGGGAAAACCTCGGTACATGGCCCATATTGTTGACGAGGCCGTTGATGTAAGGTGGAGTTGTCTCACCGTAGTTCGACGAGTTGTTGCTGCTTTGGAAACAACCGGCGATGCTTGGTGTTCCAAGATGGTAAAAGACGCTACGACGTCCATGGTCTTGGGCCTCCGTCCGGATGCCGAGGCGTCGGAAGATGCTGCGGCGACCGGGGCCTCGGCCCGGAAGGGGCGGCAACCACGGGCAACACCAAAGCGACGACCTACTGTTGAAGACTCTATGACCTCCACGAGCGTTCAAAGCGTCGACAGCGAGTTGCAGCGGATGCCATGGAAAGGTTGGAGTCCCCGACGAACGGGAATGGCGAACAAGATGAAAGTTGAGTTTCTAGGACCCATTCTTACCCCACGTGAATGAAGGGCCGGCGATGAGATCTTCGAAGGCGGACTTCGGTTGCCAATTAGCGGTGTGAACAATGGCGAGACTAAGTGCCGATAACGTTTTGAGAGTAGAATCAAGAGAATAATGATTTTTTATTATTGATTGATGGAGACAGGTTCCATTTACGCTTGTTTGGGAAAGTTACGGATGTGCCAACCCCCCGATGGTCGGTTCCCCAATAGGCGCCCCGGGTGGTTGGTTCCCCAACCGACGCCTCTTCAATATTTTACTAATTACATAATTAATTTATTTAATTGATCATTAACCATTAATAATATATTTCACAACACAATTGTTCATATATACTCCCTTCATTCTAATATTCATGTCGTTCGGGGCATGAAGTTTGTACTACCCATAGGTTAGTTTTTCCTGTCGGAACCTCATGATTTCCGGATCGGAGGAGTACTTTCTTTCAAACTGTTGATACATTTTGATCCAAAGTATAAAGGAATGAAAAAAATCTAATGTGGTTTCATCGGAATATAAAAAATTCATAGGTTCTTTATGGCTTGTTTTACTTACTATACATATGAAAAAAATAATTTATTGACAAGTATGAATAAATGTAGTAAGAATGGGAACGATAATATGAGAATTGTGTAACGAAAACTATTCCTAAATAAAAAATAAGTCTCCTCATATAATTGACTCGGGGAGTCGAGAAAGAAAGGGGGGCCAAGGTTGAAGATTCAACTCTTGATTTACTTGATGACTAATTATCAGCCTTATATAAAATATGGCCAAAGATAAATCGTATTGCGAGATATCCTTTGGCTAGGAAAAGCATATAGAGTGAAACTTTTTTTTGGGGGGTTGGGGGGGGGGGGAAGGACGAGCATATTGAGTGAAGCTGAACTTGAAATTGAGAATGTAAGGACATTATTTCCATTGAAAGCATGCAAAAACCAAATAACAAAGATGTATATCAAGGATAAATGTAATTATTAAAAGGTGCATTTAGTCACATAAATGTAACTTCTCTCCAAACCAAAATACATAATCTTGGTTGGTAGAATGAATAAATTATTGAAACAGTACAATTTTGTAATCGTCGATAAGCAAACTTATAGAAAGAAAACATGTAGTAACACCTTTCCACACATCCAACTCCCCTAACGGACTGGCGTCATATGACCGTGCCACCAATTACTGTAGTAGTTTGATGAACGATTTTTTTAAAAAAAGATTAATGAATTTAGGTGTAAAGCAACTCAAAGAACCATTGTGATTTATGATCAGAATCTTGCTCCTCTATATAAAAAATTGATGTAGAAGTCAACAAATATGACAATTGAAGGCTATATTACCAGACTGATGATCACATCACATGATCCTAAATTACTATACAAGAGATATAAATATCTAAAAGCGGAAAACCGTTGTGCATGAACTATACTTGAGAAATAGTGTTGTGTAGCTGCTAGTTAAATCAGGCCCTCCAGTCCTTGCTAAGACAAGGATGAGACCAACAATGATCCGGCCTGGAATCCACTAACTGCCTCTTGTAGGTCAGCTACTGCGCGAGCATCTGGGCAGGGTTCAAAATCCGGTGAAAACCAGTCCGGTTTTCACGGATTCTAGATTTACGGTGCGTCCAGGACATCTGGGAAGTGCAGGATCCCGATGGATTCGAGCCGTGATTTTGTAGCAATCCGGAATCCCGCCGGGAAGTTCGGGATCCCGGTCGGTTTCACCGGGAAAAAATCTCGGATTATAGCGGGATTTCAATCCATGCATCTGGGAGCGTGGTGAGCCAACGTTTAGGTGTCGAATCAATAAAACGACAGCTCAAGTCACGCAGCGCCCCCAACGTTTGGTATGCCCGCCGCGCTAGTTGGCACCGGTTATCTATACCCAGTATAATAAATTTGGTGAGGTCCTCTACACTCGCGACGTAAAACCCGTCGCCCTCTACCTCTCTCCTTTCCTTTCCTTTCACGCTGTCGCTCCTCCCCGACGACTGCCGCCGCCGCTGCGCCTCCACCTCCCCTTTGCCCCACAATCCGTCCGTCGCCCGGCGCCTCCGCTCCTGCCTCCTGGAGAGCTGCGATACGGCGAAGGCGGATGAGATGTTGATGTGGCCGCCGGTGCCGGTCAGCCTCTGCCTCCAATCTCCCCGATTTCCCTCCACGGCCGCCTCCCCTCCGCTGACGCCTTCGCCATCTCCGCGCTGCTCCCACTTCGTCACCTCCCCCACACAGCCACACCGCAACGAGGCTGCTACCGTCCACCAGGCCGGCCAAGACGAGCTCCGGGTGCCTCGCACGCATGCAAATCTCACCGCATCGAGGCATCAGTTGGGAGGAGCACGCTTAGGACTCAGGGAGAAGGCTCACGGGATTGGAGTTTCAGCGCATCAGAATTCCAGTTCTCTGACTGTGCTGACCAGGATCATGCCGAGGGTAATCAGAATTAATCATGCTGTAGATTTGCCTGATGAGGAAATATATTGCCGTTTGGTAAGAGGTCGACGGAGGTGACGATTCCTGAGCAGCTAATCTATTCAACGCAAGATGTCGGTAGCTCTCTTTTTTCTATACAGTTCCATCTATGTTCTCCAGGTGATTTACATTTTTATAGGAATTCTATTAGTTACGAGAATATATATTTTGTTGAAATATGTTTAACATGTTTGACTTCACGTGTTTCAAAGACAGCAAACATATCCTTTCTAAATGTTCAGATTTAGCTGCTGTGCTGTTTGCTAAAACTGGATGCATCTTAGCAGTGCCTTTTGAGTTTGAGTACTGACATCATTATGGTCCGGAAGGTAAAAGAAATTTTATTCTACCTTTCTTTGCTTAGTTTAAAGCAGATGATCATCAATTGAACTTCAATTTTAGTTGTCTTTTCATATTTGGGACTTAAATGTCCTTTTTATCGTTTTGAGAAAGATATGCACCGAATGATGGAGAAAAAGGGAGCATTATTTGTTTCTTATTCAGTTGATTTAGTTACAGATTTGTTTCCCAGTGCACCCATGATATTTTCCTCCACATTAGGAACAAGGGCACAGAAGAAAAACACAACGTCGGGGACTTTTGCAGCAGTAGGGCAAAACCCAAAATAATAAATAATGAAAAGCCCTCTTTGTGTTCACCAAATTTTCGAATCTCTGGCAATAGCTGCTAGAAAGAACCTCTGCTAAATCATTTTTATACTAAATTCCACTAAATCCCGCTATGTGAAGCTTTGTTTTTTAAGGCTACCGTTAAATGGCTTAACCAGAGATTTGGTTGGTTGAATTCCATTGTGTTCCTGTTTACTATCAATTTATATTATACACTGTTATTTGTCTCATGAGTATCTATGTTAGTATAGTGCATTATCTGACATTATCACGTTTTTGGCACTTGAGAGTGCCCACACGTGAAGACGTGAAGTAGCTGTTTCATTTTGTTTTACCATCGGTTTCTGAGATTTACTACAATGGAGTTCCCTTTTAACCACATTCAACAGTTAATATCTCTCTCCAAAATAGGAAACATGTCCAGTTTGGATTGTTAAACTGAAGTTTCAAATTGCTCCATTTTTTCTGGAATTCAAATAAGATTCTCACACCGTACACATGTGCTCATTTGATACATGATGTCTTTTTAGATGTTACCTTCCAGTTATTGCTTCAACGTGGATGTGTGAAGAGGAATTATACCTGAAAGCCTTGACGACCACAATTGTTGATTTCAATTTGATAAACATGATTGTTTCCTCTATATGACAAAAACAAGCATCCTGTGGCGACATTAAGACAGGTAAATTAACAATGACCACATATGGAATGCAAGACATAATATTTCAGTTGACTTTACTGCATTCTTCTTCTCCTGCATATGTATCCTGCAAGTGCAATACCATTTGATATATGTATCCTTTCTACTCAGACACAAAGAAAAGTAAACTTAAATAATGGCATTTCCTCTGCTTTTTCCCAATCGTTAATTGTGTATCCAAAGTTCCAAACACAAGGTTTCCATGGGTATGCCATGTACAGCGTGTAGGAAAACCATCCAGACTTTGTTAGTAAATTTGTATCGTGTTCATGGACCATATATTTGGTCACACTTCAAAAGCTAATTACCACCAACCTCTTTGCCACGAGGTTGTTTCCAGCATTCTCAAAGCCATGGTGGGGCTCCTCGACGTCTTCTCTTGATCATCCAAGATGGCAGAGCTCCACCGCATAGTACAAATACTACATAATATTTTACTGATCAATTGCTTGCATTATTGGCAAATGGAAGTTTACATTGGTATTGGAAAGCCTGATGCATTTTTCCATTGGACAGTGGAAGAAAAAGGTGGAGAAAGTCTCATGCCTCAACAGAAAAGGCTGCTGAAAAAGCACAATCTCCACCTTTTACAGAATAGATCATGGAAAAAAAGAAGAAGAAGTAAGAATCACTCATGCATTTTTACTTGTCAATTTTTCTGGTTTATCAAGTACCTGCTTTTCTTTAAGACTCACTCATGTATGATCTTAGCGTTTGGTAGTAAAAAGGATATCATTGCACATATAGTCAAGGGCGTTGTCAAGCAAATGACCTAAATATATTTTCAGATTGAGGTGAATGTGCACGTGAGACTAAGCCAGCCATTGAGTAGGTCATCAATGAACGTATGAACGATCCTAAATTGCTTCAAATAATGCTGGATCAATATGTAAACTATATGATCCAAATAGCCCTTAAAGAGAGCAAGGTAAAAGATTGATACTGCAACATCAGTTCAAATATTCCATTTCTGATTCTTACTGATGAAAATGTGCAGGGACCCCAACATACTGCCTTTGTGGAAGCTATTATGCTGCACACTGCTTCACTACAGTGCAACATATTGAGGAAAAGGTTCTACAAAGAACATACCTCAGGAACAAATAGGATCGATTTGACACGTTGTAGCTGTCAGTTTTTGGAGAGTGCAGCATAGAGATGGTGCAAATTTAGGGATCAATGGGAAATTAAGGAGTTGGGTTCAATTCTTCCATATTAGTTAGAGTAAGCTTTTGGTATTACTACTTGTGTTCCTATGAATAATTGATGCCTATTTACATGTAATTTATTTTCCTTAGACATAGTAATGTGAACAATAACATAATTTGTGTAAATAATAAGAGGCTAAAAAATAAATTATTCATGCTATGGGTATTAAATTATTTATGCTACCGGTTTTGCTATTGTATTTAGAGTAAAATATTTGCTTCTACATTCATATATTTGCATGAATAATATGAATTGAAAATTAATTATGCCCGTAGCAACGCACGGGCTCACTGCTAGTTTCATATATAAACACATGTACTTACGTATTTTCAAAACTGAGCAAGCAAATCTCTTTTTTCCATCTCTAAGCACATGTCCCACTTGTCCACGTATGTGCAACCCAATTAGCTTGATGTGAAAAAGAATTAATGGGCCGCAGATTGTGAGGCCTAACAGCCCATCTTGCTATAACTGCTGCTTTGTACGTAGGTCATATACAGAGCGGTTACCGGCGTTGCGGCGACATCGTATTTGATATCGTGCATACATTCTCGATCGTGGAAAGCTGATCGAATCGATTCTGTTTGGTTTCAGGTATGGGTGTTTTTTTTAGAAATTGTCTCACATCATGATGATTAGCCTAGTACAATAATGTTTTTGTTCATACTGTTCCGTAAGAAAAAAAACATCTGGTACTAGTTCACCAATCTGTGCTCAAAACTTCAAACGGAGAATGTGTTGATGACACTCATTGGTGTAGTTAATTATTCTAACGGAGCTTCAAATGTTTACGGCTTCTTTACGTTGTTACTGAATTGAATATCTTAACATGGTCAAACAAGGCACGCTAGTAACATTTTTACTACAATTCTGTAGGTCGTATATATGCGATGATAATCATTCTTGTGTACACTGGTGGTGAAATATTATATGGAGATAAAGGTGCAACATATAGCATTCCTCCGAGTATCACATTTCCTGCTACTGACTCAACCACTTTTGAAGATGTAAAGAATGAGATTTATCAGGGTCTGAACACTTCTGAGGAAGGGTATTCTCTCACCATAAAAGTTAGACATGATGTTGGAGCGCCTGGTCCTTGTTTCTTCCAGTTGATACCCTTATATGAAGCAAGATCTTGGGAAACATTGTGGAGGAAACATTCAACAAGTGCTTACAATGGTATGTTGATAGAAGGAAGGCTGCTCTTGACCTTACAGAGTTGGGGAAAATATGGTCACAACGGGTTGAGAATATATTATTAAAGCGAGGTAATAAGGCTGGATCCATGCATGTCATATTGTATGGCGACGAAGGTGGGGAGTACGAAGTAAAAGTTGATGGTGAACGAGTTTCTTTGCGTCAGGGAAACCGCATTCGATATGTTCGCAGGGATTTCAAGTATAAGGTAATAGTGCAAAGCAATGCTCTTCCCATATGTGAATGCCTAAAGCCAAGCCTTACAGGTGTTCCTTGTGCTCATGTCCTTGTTGTTTGCAAGCATAGAAATTTTAATGAAAATCAATTTGTTCATGCATACTACTCTTCATCAACACTTGCAAATACATGGGCTGGTCGATTCCATCCCTATGGAAATCAAAATGAGTGGCCAACCTACAATGGTCCTATCATTGTTCCTGATCCAAGGTTGGTACAACGTGGTCGACGACGGCACAATAGAATCCCAATGTACATGGATGAAATGCAAGGTCGACGATAAGGACACCAAGCACACCGCTCAACGCAAGATAAACATCAAGATGATGGTATATCGCTTTAATATTAATTATTTTGTTTATCTAACATATGTGCACAGATTTTTTTAGTTGAAGTTTCTAATTTTGTTTATCTAACATATGTGCACAGATTTTTTTAGTTGAAGTTTCTAATTTTGTTTATCTAACATATGTGCACAGGTGCATCATCGAGCCGAGGTGGACACTAATATCATGATGAAGCATTTGAGTTGACTAGGAGTACAATGGATAACTCTAAGCATTAATTTTCTTGTTTTGTCTATGTGTTTTTTTATTATAAAAAATCCAGTTGTCCTTTTATCATGTAACCGCCCGTGGTTGCATACTCGAACAGCACAATCAGTGTGAGTTATTTTCACTATGTTATTTGGATTTGGGATGATCAATACACCGACATGTCTTTCTTCATGACCTGCCGCTGTTATTTTTTTCTCCTCTTCATACGGAATAATCATACCCGTTTGCATTATTATTGAGGAAAAGGGAAAATAGAATTTATACGCGTTCTGCAGAAAAGGAAAAAATACTAAGAAAATTATGGTATAATTTTTCTGAGACAAATTGTGGCACAATTTATGGATTTGATTAAAAATTCCTGTATTAGAATGTGCCTTGCGACGAAATAACAATTTGTTGCGACGAAGATACAGCCCATAGACTGGCCCATTGTCTTGTTTTCGAGCCCAACAATAGACGATGCCTAGAAATAAAAATACCAGTACGGCATGGCATGGAAGTAAACAGCCCCAAGGAATTTTAATTTTCCAGTAAAAGTGAGCTAGTGCAGTGAGAACTGACATTCGTATCCTTATTTACTGACAGACCCATCCAGAAAGGAAATTTAAAAAGCTAGTAGTAGTAAAGATTGTTTGTATAAAATTAGAAAATACTATAGGTCCAACCCAATTGTACAAACAGTGTGTCCAATCAAGACACAAGTGATGTTTTTGGACTCATTTATTGTGATACCTTTTGTATTAGTTAGACTTTGGTTGGATAATCTGAGTTGGATCTATAACAAGTACTCTATAACCTTAAAGAAGCATATAGCTAGATTCTTTCTGTACACAATCTGAACTGTGGATACCTCGGATCATTAAATTTGGCCAACTACGGATGGGTCGTCGATCTACGCGGGATTTCTACAGGACCACAGGAAGACAACGTATCTCTAGTTTTTTAGTACTAGTACTGTATTTGGACTAGATACAGCTGGGGATTTATTTCCAGGTTGGGTTTGTTAGAATGGATGAATATCTTGCCACGGCGGTGTACGTAGCGATTTAGTGCCCTTGTTTCCCGATCTGGCGTTAACAAATCTGTCCCTTGGATTCTGATGGTGTAGCTCAGGCGTCGTGGATCCATTATTGATGCTCGAAGGGGAAGATAGGAGGGTTTACGTCTCCCAATCTCTTGTCCTTCCATTTGTCTGTCTCGCGCCGTCCTGTGTCGTGCACGGCAGAAAAGCGGTAATCTGACTGGGTCTCGGTACCTGCCGGCCCGGCCTGCGTACAACGCCCTCTGCACCATATGATAGGGAGGTCGCCGGCAGCAGGACTCGGTCGCCGCGTAGGTAGCTAGCCTTGTGCAACGCATGCAGCGGAGGTAGCATATGTCGTCGTCGAAGCGGTGGTCGTCGGCCTCCGGCGCGGAGCTGCCCGGCGCTCGGTCGCCGGTCCACCCCGCCGCGCTCTCATCCCCGGGCCGCCACACCGCCCGGCGCTCCTTGTCCCGGACCACGGACTCAAGCGCCGCCGCCTCCCGCTCGCTCTGGCCTTCGTCCACTTCCGGCGAGAACAACAAGAAGACGAATAAGCAGGCCTCCCCGCGCGCCGCGTCGCCCTCGGCCGCCTCCCTCGCGGACCACCTCGCGAAAGATGATCACACGGCGCTGTCCCGGCAGCGCAGCTGCATCGGGCTGCCGCGCTTCGCCGAGTCCTCGGACCCGGACAAAGAGGCGGCCGGCAGGAAGATGATCGGCAAGGGCGGCGCGTTGAGCCGGTCGATGCGGTTCCTCCCGTCCACGAAGCCCGCGGGCGTCACGCTCACCCCGGGGCGGGTGGCGCCCTCGGACCTGCGCCGCCTGGCCCGGGACGCGGACTCCGGGTCCGAGTGCAGCGACGCATCCACCATGGGATCATCCTCCACGCCGCGGACCACGGCCTCCAACTCGAATTCTTCCAATAATTCCAAGCAGCCGCGGCTGCTCCCGCGCACCACCTCCGTGCGCCTGCTCGGGTCCACCGCCACGCAGTGGGCGCTCTCCCCGGGCCGCCGCTCGTCCCCGTTCAGGACGCAGACGACGGCGATGGCCACGGTGCCAGAGACCACCAAGCCCAAGAAGCAGGGCCTCATCAGCCTCGGCTGGGGCCACCTCTTCAACCGGCGGAAGCACGCCACCGAGGACGCGTCCCTGGCCGCCGCGGCCACGCTGCTCATGTCCTCGCCGGTCTCCTCCTCCCGGAGCGGCGGCAGAGGCGCGGAGGCCGGGCACCAGATGAGGATGGCGCATTGCCGGCTGCTGCAGTGGCGCTTCGCGAGCGCAAGGGAGGACGCCGTGCGCAGGAGGAAGCAGGCCACCGCCGAGGTTGAGCTCTTGGGCGCGTGGGCGAGCGTGGCGGAGATGAGAGGGAAGGTGGCAAGGAAGCGAGTGCAGCTCCACAAGGAGCAGCTCAAGATGAAGCTCAACGCCGTGCTCTCTTCGCAGGTCCATACTACACTAGTTTTATACTCCGTCTCATGCACCGCTCGTTGCTGCACATTCTTCTACACACTGCGATCTTACATTATTTTTTGTGACTCTACTTCAATTCCTGTAAACTCTTGTTGGCAGATGAAATATCTCGAGAGCTGGGAGCACATGGACAGCAAACATGCAGATGCCCTCTCCTCCACCGTAGATTGTGCCCGGGCAGCCGTCTGCAGGGTTCCTCTTACCAACGGTGCCAAGGTATATATTTCCCTTTTCTTTTTGAACTTCTGCCAAAGTATTCATTTGCGCTTGCATTGCTTAGGAATAATCTCAATATGTGCTTACAACAGGTCTCCACCATGCCGTCATTGGCGTCCACTCTACAATATGTGCTCGATCTCGTGGTGACAACCAAGATAACAACGCGACCATTCGGTCCTACGGTACTATTATAAACTCAGTGAGAGGTCATGGTTTGCACTCAAGTCGTACATAGATATACTGATCGGTGCATCTTTATACATGCCTTGTTTATTAGTCTCAGGAGACGAGATCGCTAGTCTCACAGCTGGTCCGTGTGGCAAGGGAAGAGCAGGCTCTGTTGCAAGAATGCCTCAAGCTACTCAGCTGCTTCTCCACGCTGCAGGTATACAGCATATAGATATATATATTACCTTTTTCCCTGGGACTGATCTTGTTTCGTAGCATCCGTCGATTCTAGTAAACTTATTATTTCCTGCTGTTTATTCATATATATATATTGCAGGTAGAAGAGCAAAGCTTACGCTGCCATCTGGTTCAGACGTCGTCACCACTTACTAGTCTGGCTGTCGAATAGGATGATCAACTCCAAACATGTGCTGAAGGCTGTAGTTTTGTAGACTTAGATGAAGGTTCGAGTGTCATCATCAAAATGTGAATTTGGATGCCGATTCCTGCCATGCTTAATGTGCTGCAGTGAAAGGGCAGGTGCCATTTGAGAATGAAGAAAATATCTAATAGCTATCATATTGGCACATCCAAAAGTTCATGTACAATGTAGCTGCGAGTGTACAAAACTCAGCATATACATGTTGGGAGTTCCAGGGAGATGAACGGAATGGGGAAGCTAAACAGTCTACCCTCTATTCCTCTGCCTTTTCCGTGGTGCCGCTCACAATGCGTATTGAGGCTAAAGGGTAGGGACCTATTTATAGACTCCACTTCCAGACGTTACATATTCCGTCCGTATTCCGGAATACCGTGAGACTCGTGAACCGTGTCACCAACCACGATCAAACACGGCAGTTTTATTGAGTCTAAAATATACACAGTCCCTTGCACACATGTGTGAGTCATGTGCCATGATCAGATTGTTTATTCGAGATTAGTTCCAATCCGATCATGTAGGTTAACAATCCGTAGCGCCGATCCTACAAGACAAACCCAGCTTTTCCGTTATGTTGTACCCGGGTTAAATATGTACGTACATGAGCAAAATTCCAGTAGAGTCAATCTCGATAAATTCCTCTACTGTTCCAACATAAACGTTCTCGGCACCAAGAGTATATAATTCCCCCGAGTGATTAAAATTCCACATCAAACATTCCCAGTCACATATACATAATATTAATTCCACATTGAGTATATATAAAGAGAAATATCCGCAATGTATAAATAGACTGAATAATGTTGAAAGACATAATTCCAACATCTCCCACTTGTCCGAAACATTATTAAGAAATAAACTGAAGACCCATGTCTCTAACATGCTTAGCAAATAATTCCCGACTAAGTGGCTTAGTCAGTGGATCTGCCACCATATTAGTACTTGGCAAGTAAACCAAACGAACGGTCTTGAGTCTATTTATAACATCACGAATATAGTGATACCTTCCCTCAATGTGTTTGCTTTTACTATGAAATTTAGGATCTTTGGAGAACATAATCGCCGCCCGATTATCACAAAATACGATGACAGGTTGTGATGTACTTTCCACGACCTTAAGTGATGAAAGAAATTCCCTTAGCCATACTCGCTTCCTTTACTGCTTCAGATGCAGCAATATATTCAGCTTCCATGGTAGAAAGAGCATTGGAACTTTGCTTTCGGCTACACCAAGAAATAGCACCCCCTGCGTAGTAAATAAATATGCGGACGTAGATTTCCGGTCATCCAAATCACCTTCCCAATCAGCATCGGTGTAACCTCCGCAGCTCGAAGGTTATGACCGTTAAAACATAGATAATAATCAAGAGTTCCTCCGACATAACATAATACATTTTTTTATTTCATCCCAATGCTTTTCTCCAGGATCCTTTTGATATCTACTAAGAAGTCCAACTGCGTAACAAAGGTCGTGTCGTGTGAACAACATAGCATACATAAGACTCCCTAATGCTGAAGCATAAGGAACGCCTTTCATCTTTTCCCTTTCCTTAGGTGTTTGTGGACATAACTTCCTACCGAGTTTTGTTCCTTTTAACAAAGGCACACTAAAAGGTTCGCAATTTTCCATAGAGAATCGTTTAAGAACATTTTCAAGATACGACTTTTGGGATAAACCAAGAAGTCGCTTATTCCGATCTCTATGTATTTCCACTCCCAACACATAGGAAGCTTCACCCATATCCTTCATATCAAATTTAGAAGACAACCAAGCTTTAACTTCCGTCAATGTAACTTTATCATTAGAAGCAATAAGCATATCATCAACATATAAAGATAACAACACAAACTTTTGACCAATAACTTTAGAATATATGCAATGATCACCTTCCGTCATTGAAAAACCATATGACGTTATAGCATTGTCAAAAAGAATATACCATTGACGTGAAGCTTGTTTAAGACCATAAATTGATCTATTTAATTTGCAAACCTTAGTTTCATTTCCTTTTTCTCCAAAACCTTCCAATTTGTAACATATATATTTCCTCCTCCAAATGACCATTAAGAAAAGCAGTTTTCACATCCATTTGGTGGAGTTCAAGATCAAAATAAGCCGTTAATGCACTAATAATACGAATAGAAGTAAACTTTGCAACAGGAGAAAAAGTTTCCACAAAGTCAACCCCTTCCCTTTGTGTGAACCCTTTAGCTACAAGTCTAGCCTTATATTTTTCCACTTGACCTCGTAGCGTTAAGTTTTCTTTTGAAAATCCATTTACATCCTATGGGCCTACGATTGTTTGGTAAAGAAACCAATTCCCAAACTTTATTCTTCCTCATTGAGTTTATTTCTTCTTGCATTGCTTCCACCCATAGTTTAGATTGAGGACAAGTAATGGCCTCTTTGTAAGTCTTTGGATCTTCCTCTAAATCTGAAATTTTAGAGTGTGCTTCCCCCAAAAATAAATAATAATCCTTAAGATATGATGGTTTTTGCCTTTTCCTCCCACTTTTACTAAGCATGTTAGTGTTGGGAGTTTCATTTATATTTTCTTCTTCCGGGGTTACATTTTCCTCATCATGTGAGTTTGTTTCGTATGCATCCATCTCGTGTCTCGTTGTGGAGTTGCCAATAGTTCCACCATTGCCCGTTTAACACGGCGTGGTGTGTCTTGATCAAGAAAAATTGCATCTCTACTTTCCACCATTTTATTATTTTCAAGATCATAAAACCGATATCCTTTAGAATTTGCGGAATAGCCAATAAAAATTCCTGGTGTGCTTTTAGGTTCCAACTTTGTACGAAGTTGATTTGGAACTCTAATTTGTGCATTGCAACCCCAAACAGCTAAATGTTGAAGCGAAGGTTTTCTTCCAGTCCACAACTCATAAGGAGTGATCTGTGATCGCTTTAGATGGTGAATGATTCAATAAATAAACAGCAGTATGTAAAGCTTCACCCCAAAAAGATAATGGAAGATCGTAATATGACATCATAGATCTAACCATATCCATAAGAGTTCTATTCCTCCGCTCGCTACGCCGTTTTGTTGCGGAGTGTATGGCATAGTATAATGGTGAATAATTCCACGCTCTTTACAAAAGTCATTTAAAATTCCTGAAGTGTATTCCCCCCACGATCAGCTCTTAAAACTTTGATAGTTTTATTTAACTGATTTTCCACTTCAGCTTTAAATGTCTTAAACATATCAAAACCTTCTCGACTTGTTTTTGATAAGATAAATATAACCATATCTAGAGTAATCATCAATGAATGATATAAAATAAACCTTTTGGCCTCCTATGGTGGGAGTGGATATTTCACCACAAATATCGGAATGAATAATAGCAAGAGGTTCACTAGCTCTTTCCGCCCTTGGAAAAGGCGCATGAGTCATTTTACCCATTATGCATGCTTCACAAGTACCAAAATCCTCCCACTTAAAATTTAGAATTCCAGAATTAATAAGCCTCTTAATTATGTTTTTAGATATGTGACCAAGTCGTAAATACCATAAATAAGATTCTCGAGCATGTATTCCCATTATCATTATTCCTCACTACGGAGTTATCTTCACCAACTAAGCAATTGATATTATCATCAAATATATCATCAAGAAAATATAAGCCATCGTTTCGAATTCCAGTATGCACTAACTTGCCATTTAGCAAAATTTTAACTTTTCCTTTTCCAAATAGTAAGTCATAGCCAATTGACTCCAATTGGGAAACAGATATTAAATTCCTTCTCATGCTAGGTGAATATAAAGTGTCCTCTAACAAGTAATTTTCCTCCCCAGGGAGTTCAAGAACATAAGTTCCAATTCCAAGTATATCAGCTTTAGCATTTGTTCCTAGATAAATATATCTCCAGTATGAAGGGCCTTTGGAGTTATCATAATGATTATCTTGTCTCTTTTGATCATTATTAATCTTCTTCTTCTTCGGACATTCAGCTCTAAAATGTCCATATTGACCACAACTATGACAAGAGAAGTTCTTCTTGTTGTTGTTGTCATTCCTTTGAGATGAGTAGTTGTTTCCATGATCATCAGGATCACGTTTCCTATTAAGCTTGTTTCTCAAATCACGATCCATTCTCTCTCATATTCAAGCAGCTAAAGCATCGCTCATTGAACCCAAGATAAATATGCGAGCCCTTTTATTATCCTTGGTCCAACTTTCATGATCAAGTGAATAACTAGATTTCTCATCAGCAGTAGCATCATCGCTTGGCTTTTCCGGCTCATTATCATCAATGACATAATCTATGTTCTCGACAGATAGCGTGAAACATAATCTTCCTCTTCCAAACCGTGAAATTTGAGCCATCTAATTTGCATGATCTCGAGTAGTTCGTAAAATACGCTACTCGGATGCCATTGAGAAGAGAATTTCAGTTACCTACGAGATAGTAGTCCGAAGAAACAATTCCTGCTGCCTTCCTATCTTCCGATGTCAACACGGAAAATATGACAAGCAGTATGCTTTAGACAATTGATTCGCGTGTGCAAGCCTTGAGAGAGAAGGAAAAAAATCACCCACGTGAATCACTTTTGGACTCTTGTCTTGGACTTGGATCGATGGTCGAATAGTGCCGCCTTGATGCAACACGAAGGCAGCACCCACGCCCAAGCACCTAAACGGTGGCGCAGGCCACCACCGCTTCCTCGATCTCGCGAGCGTATAAAAAAACAACGCAAAAAACTTGTACTAGATCCAGATCGGCTCGAGAAAACAACGAGTTGATTGGTGGATCGGCTCCACGGCGTGCCCCATCAGATTAGTTTGCAGCGGAATCAATTTGGTGGTGGCACCTGGCAGAGTATTTCGGTGAGATTTGATTCTCGGCCCGGCTCCCGATGCCAATGTTGGGAGTTCCAGGGAGATGAACGGAATGGGGAAGCTAAACGGTCTACCCTCTATTCCTCTGCCTTTTCCGTGGTGCCGCTCACAATGCGTATTGAGGCTAGAGGGTAGGGACCTATTTATAGACTCCACTTCCGGACGTTACATATTCCGTCCGTATTCCGAATACCGTGAAACTCCTGAACCGTGTCACCAACCACGATCAAACACGGCAGCTTTATTGAGTCTAAAATATACACAAGTCCCTTGCACACATGTGTGAGTCATGTGCCATGATCGATTGTTTATTCGAGATTAGTTCCAATCCGATCATGTAGGTTAACAATCTGTAGCGCCGATCCTACAAGACAAACCCAGCTTTTCCGTTATGTTGTACCCGAGTTAAATATGTACGTACATGAGGAAAATTCCAGTAGAGTCAATCTCGATAAATTCCTCTACTGTTCCAACATAAACGTTCTCGGCACCTCGAGTATATAATTCCCCCGAGTGATTAAAATTCCACATCAAACATTCCCAATCACATATACATAATATTAATTCCACATTGAGTATATATAAAGAGAAATATCCGCAATGTATAAATAGACTGAATAATGTTGAAAGACATAATTCCAACAATACATATGATCCAAACAAAAAAAAAATCATTATATTTTCTGTTAACAATCTACTGCGTGCATGCAGCAGAATGAGAGTGTTTATATATATCTAGACAAAATTGTCCCGAGCACACCGAGAGAGCATGGATTCACTAATACT
>JAUNZO010001838.1:0-26810 GCA_031894775.1 Chloris gayana | reverse complement strand
TGTAACAGAGAATTGCTATTATAACACTCCCAAGAAGGGGCTTCGCCACAATAGCATCCGTATCATGGGTTTCGGAAAAATAGCACTCCCAACATTGCCGCACCTTTATTATAGCATTATGCATTAATTTAAATTATTTCCAATTTATTTTCTATTTTCAACCACGCAAAATGACGAAGCTGCCCCATCCTTTTTCTACTGCATGGAACAAAACGAATCGTTCTCTCTCTGTTCTTCTCTCTCTCGCTCTCGTTCTCTCTCCGTTCTCTCTCCGTTCTCTCTCGTTCGAGCGCACGGAACCGAGAGGCGCCGGCGGCTTGCGCCCACGGAGGACCCAACCCGCCGCCCATCTGCCTGCCCCCAAGCGTGCACCCCGGCTGCAGCTATTTGCGTCACCCTCGCCCCTCTCCTCGGCCACCCCAATCTGAATCTTCCCCGCCCGTCTCCATGGTCGCCCCCAATTGGTGGTGGTGAAGCTCGCAGATTCTTTGATGCATTGACAGCTGAAATTTGTAAGTGGAGTTGTATATCAAACAAATTGTGACGAGACGGTAAGAAATTGCTAGTTCTCATCATCGATTCTTTTATTTAATATTGGCCACTTGAAAATATATTATGTCATATTTTGCAGCCGCCTTGCTATGCTCATGGGAGAAGGCACATCTCAGGAGGTTGCTTCTTCTCAAACTTCAGCTCCAAAGAAGATGATACCAAGAAATGCCCGTGTGAGGGTTAATTGCCAGAATAGCACTCATAAGGAGTGGCTACTCCAGAATAACACTCATAATTAGTGACTCTTCAAAATAGCACTCTTAACTGGAGTTTTGATAACACATCTAGCATTACCTATTTCCTTTCTATTTTTCTTCCTAAAACCAATTCGAAAGGACTCTTTTACCCTCGCTTTGGATTTAGACATATTTAGGATTAAAAAATTCGAAAAAAGAAAAATATATGAAAAAAAATCAGAGGGACTCTTTTACGGTGTACAAAATCCAAAAAATTCAAAAAAAAATTTGAAAAATTATTTTTTTTAAAAAAAATGATTTTGACATGGTAAAATTTCCAGAGACGACGAAATCATTTTTTTTAATTTTTTTTCATTTTTTCGAATTTTTTGGATTCTGTACACCGCAAAAGAGCCCCTCAGATTTTTTTCTTATATTTGTCCTTTTTTTCGAATTTTTTAACCCTAAATATATCTAAATCCAAAGCAGGGGTAAAAGAGTCCTTTCAGAATTAGTTTTGGGGGAAAATAAAAAGAAAATAGGTAATGTTAGGTGTGTTATCAAAACTTCACTCAAAAGTGCTATTTTGGAGAGTCACCAATTCCGAGTGCTATTCTCGGAGTAGCCACTCCTTATGAGTGCTATTTTGGCAATTGACCCGATGTGTGATGTGTCGTGATTTTAGATTATATTGTCGAGTGTGTGTGTCACTGTGTCTTGAACCTATTCTGTGTGAGGATAATATTCTGTTGGTTCAAACTATATTTGTGATGCTATTATGTACTATGCTAAAAATTTGTGTCAATGTTTTATGTGCATGTGCTTGGTTTGGTTACACGTATGTATGGTATATATATGCATGTTTGTGTGAATAAAATGTCCATTTCCTCTCACGTTTGTGCTTTAGGGAGCCAAAACACAAAAAAATTGATCTCAGGGTAGTATTGTCCTTTCACGTGGCTGTTTTACCATAAAATAACACCAAATGGTTTAAAACAGTACATAATACTATAATACAGACGCGTCAACGTTGGGAGTGCTGTTTTAGCGAAGCCCATGATATTAATGCTATTCTGGGAAAACCACTTCTTGCTAGCGCTAAAATGGCAATTCTCTCTCCTACAAGAGTGGAATATCTACAGCGGGAAGGATTGGCACTAATTTCTACAGCGGTACTCACCTACAAGAGTGGCATATCATAAATAGGTCTCCCACTTCAGCTGAGATCATTGAAATATTCCCGGTTTACTCTCCAATCCAAACAAGAACATGGACGCTTGGTACAAGAGTGGCACTAATTTATACAGCAGTACTCTCCTACAAGAGTGGAATTTCAGAAATAGGTGTCGCATTTCAGTCCCAACCGTCACTAATTTACTGACGAAGTGAGCATGGCTACAGTCTCAGCCATCGTCAAAACATCACTGGGCATGTGAAAGTTCAGCAAGCCATCAGCCATCACTAATTTACTGACGAAGTGAGCATGGCTACAGTCTCAGCCATCGTCAAAACATCACTGGGCATGTGAAAGTTCAGCAAGCCATCATCCTCAGAATGCTTGGCGCTTCAGCTTGTCCATGAGAAGATGTGCAACTGACTCGTATCCTTGCTCTCTTGCTGTTGCAATGCCAAAAGAAAACAGGCACAAATATGTACAGAAATTACAATCAGCAAGAACAGCATGTACTATCATGAACTCGGGAAAAAGAACAGCATGTATATTGTACAAGTCTACAAGATATGGAACCAGAATTACCGTCATATATGGCAATCCCAGTCGGTGCTATCTTCCTTTTCTTCAAGCAGATGGAACTGCAGCATTTCATGATAATACGTTAGCAACTGGGCTACATCTAGGTGATGGTAGAAACACAGACAACAACATTCGAGAATCTTTCTCACCTATTGCATATCCAGAACTTCTTGATACCCTTCTCCTCAATGCAGTGAGGGCACATCCAGTTCTTGTTCTTCCTCACCTCTTCCATCTCTGCCACCACGGAGCAAAATTCAGAAGGGCATGTGTACACAAAGAACAATTACATTTCTTGACAGCGTTGAGACATCATACTTACCTTCGCCATACCTAACTTTGAGGCAAGCACGGCAAAGTATCCCATATGAAGAATGGCAAGATGAGCACTCCGTCTTGCCTGTCCAAAGATTTATCACAATGTTACCGATCAGGCTAGCTGATAGCTGAACACAAGATTGAGGGGGAACAAGGAGTTGTGATCTTTAGAGATTCGTTTTACCTAAGCAGGGCTTCTTCAGGTCTCCTTCCCCGCAGCGCTTGCAGTCCTCCTCGCCACACAATTTCTTCTGCCTTCAATCACGCAAGGGCACAAGATTTCTCAACTACTTGCTCAAGGGCGCTAATTCCTTGCAATCTTAACCAAGAACACAGTGTAGGGAACTCGCAGGAAATAAACCTTGTTAATGCTACAGCTTACCTGCAAAAATGGCAGCAGATCCCAAGAACAGGGTCATAAACGCTCCCACGGGCCCTGCTGTCACACCGCCTCTCCTGCAGCGCCTCCACCCTCTTCTTGTCAACCACCGCGACCACCTCTTCCTCTTCCTCATCGTCCTCCATCTCATCCTCTATCGCGGCCGCAGCAGCTGCAAATTTGCTCAAAGATCCTACGCCACAGCAAAATAAACTTATTTGAGTTGCCTCCAATCAGGTACGACACGACCAGATCTATGGAAAACAGCGAAATCGGTTACCTTTGGAAGGCAGCGCCTTGTGCTGCACGGACTTCCCGTTGAGCCGGGCAGACCTGCGGCGGGTGGACGCGGGCTCAGTCGGCGTCGCAGCAATCAGGCGGCTGGAGCGGCGGAGCGGGGTCATGCTCACGACCCGCGGCCTGGGTCTCCGTGGGGTAGCGCTCCTGGCGGCGGCGCGGCAAGATGCCGCCGCGGAGGCGATCTCGCCGAGCTCCCCTGCGCAGCGGCGCAGGCCGAGCATCTCCATCCGGGCCTGCACGCATGGTTCACCGTATTCCCAAGAATTAGTGGCACCGCAAGAAAAGTCCCGATCCGATGGAGTTCAAATCTGGAGAAGATGTCTGCGTCTTACCAGGTTCTCGGAGATGCGGGCATCGCGGAGGCTCTCGTAATCCGATTTGGCGCCGAGCCTCCCCATGATAGCGTCCTCGGCGGCGTCGGCCTTCGATGGCTTGCAAAGATTGCTGCGACCGTTGCTTCAGGGCAAGGATAGCTGGCTGCTCAGCGCTGACCAACGGCTATACTTGAAGTTTGAATGGGAAGGCAGAAAGGGTGAACCAACGGCTCAATTTTATATGCAGGTCCGCACCGTGCATTGTTGGCTAGGAGTTTTTTTTTCATTTACCATTTTACCCATCACGCTTGAGGCAAAACCTTTAAGCCATTGACAGGAGGCAAAAAAATATATTAAGTGGCAAACCTTCAAGCCACATTACCAAGAATATCCCGTATTTAGAATGCAGTCGTTTCTTTTTCTCCAATGTTGTTTCGATTTTAGGTGAAGCACAACTCAACTGCGTTTGAATTGAGACTTCTTCACGCGCAGCATCACTGCACCACGCATTGGGACTGGCAAGGCAACGCTTAAAGTGAGAAAGAAGGCCCTCAAATTATTTCTCTGGCCCGTTCGTTTCCACCCTCTAAAATTTAGATCTTGTCACATCAAAGAGAATCTTACTATTTAGTAGTACTTTTATTAATTTAATAACAAAACCTATGTCGCGACCTCCCTCTAATTTGCGAGACGAATCTAATGATCCTAATTAATCTATGTTTTGCTACAGTGATGCTACAGTAAACATCTTCTAATAACACCATAATTACCCTCGTTGGATTCGTCTCGTGAATTAGATAGGGAGTCTGCAATTAGTTTCGAGATTAGACTTTATTTAGTACTTCAAAATGATAAAATTCTCTTTGATTTGACCCCTCTAAAAATTAGATATAATTTTTAGAGGGGTCAAATCAAAGAGAATTTTATCATTTTGGAGTACTAAATAAAATCTAATCTCGAAACTAATTGCGGACTCCCTATCTAATTCACGAGACGAATCTAACGAAAGTAATTATGGTGTTATTAGAAGATGTTTACTGTAGCATCACTGTAGCTAAACATAGATTAATTAGGATCATTAGATTCGTCTCGCAAATTAGAGGGGGTCGCGACATAGGTTTTGTTATTAAATTAATAAAAGTACTACTAAATAGTAAGATTCTCTTTGATGTGACAATGATATAAATTTTAGAGGGTGGAAACGAACGGGCCTTAGATAGGGGAAACGAACACCCCCTCTTTCTTGAAGCCAAGCCAGTATATTATGGATGTGTTTCTTTTACTGGTTTGACTCGGACAAGGCTATCCAATTCGGTGTTTATTTTACCGTCAGTCAAGATAGAGTGAATAAGAATAGAAAATATGATTCGGATATGCTTGGATAAGCATATCCGAGAAAATTTGACCGGATAGGGCTATTGAACTTGTCTAAAGATAGTTAGTATATTGTGATATTAATTAGTATACTTTATTGTAATACTAAGATAAATAAATATTAATATATTAATTAATGTGAAAAATCATGTGGATTAGAATATAATTATTAATAATTAGTATTTTTAGTATTAATTATGAATTGTTGTAACAAGATTATCATTTATAAAAATGAAAGTAGCCTAATTACAACATGTGTGAAACATTCTCTATTTTTTATGGTAGCTTCCACTAATGAAACATCATATCACGATAAATCTCATGTTTTTTAGACTTTATTAGATTTTTTAGAATTCGACAAATCTCATGTTTTTCAGACTGTATTAGATTTTTTAGAATTTAAAAATCATTTGGGCACACGTTCCTGTCACATTTTTTAAAACAAGATATGTCGTATTTCAGTCTATTTCATAGGTAAGGTCTCAAATTGGTCTAAATAACATGAATATAATTTTTATACCAACTGTACTTTAGTTTTGAATCAGTTGCAGTTCAAATTTGACTTTATTCAAAAATTTGTTTGACATGTATTAATTAACTAAATATAGCGAATAAATACAAAAAAACCAAATTTTAACATGTAGTAACACATGTTGTATGTCGAGAGTAGGAAAATTTTGTGACTAAAAGAAAAATTATTATTTTTTGTTGTGTGTTTTTTATTTGACACTCAAAGCGAGCCTTACCGAGTGTTTTTGGTTTGATACGTGGACCAATAGGAAGGCGACGCGTGGATCTATAGAAAGGCGACGTGTGGGTCAATAGGAAGGCAACACGTGAATTGTTGGATTTGCGACACGCGGACCGTTGGATTTGTGACACGCGTCTTTGCCACGTCGGACGGCGCCGTTAACGGACCTGAGTTGTATGGCGTAAGACTGTCATCATGGAAGTTTCAATTCTGTGACGTTATGACCGTTTCGTCATAGTAGAATAAATTTGACGCGACTATCATGACAAGTTGAATTTTTCATAGTTGTGCTACAATGACGAAAACTGGTACTACTATGATGATTTTGCTGCGTCATAAAAGGCCTTTTCTCTACTAGTGCTCAATGCTCGAATAAAAACTCTCGGCAAAATCCGTGACACTCGACAAATAATGATTTTTCCGTAGTGATGTACTAGTTATCAAAGAAAATGTCCTGGGATAGAAGAATGACTGGCATATTTCTGATTGCAAATTAATGAATTTTTCGTGTATAAATGCGTAATAATTTTTTAACTTATCTTATTATAAATATCAATTGCACACTTTCAACCTACAAGGCAGAGACCTGCCTCACATTAATCGGAGAAATCAATGGCGCAGATCCATCGAAGGCAACACTCGTGAGCTTCCCTGCGGTGATCTCTGTTGGATGGACAACGTCCCAGAACATGTAGCTCGTCCTGTTGGCACAGTATGCGCTCGCCGGGTTGCAGGTAAACTGTGCACGGTTATCCCCGAGAGCACAGCACGCTGCCTTCACGTCAGAAAAGCCTGGAAAGCAAGGAAAAAACAAGGGTGTTTTTAGGTTCAAAATAATGGCCATTATTTTCTCTCAACTAATGGCCATTAGTTGGATCTAATGGTGTAGATTAAATTTTAGAAGTTAATAACTAATGGCCATTAGTAAGGGTAATATTGTCAAAATAATAAGATTATAATACAAAAATTCATCATAACTAATAAGTTAGTCAATTTTTATATGAATTTGTTATAAAATATTTATTTTAAATTTGATTAATCATCATCATTATTATTGTAGTCAAGTTTTAGTGTATTTAACACAAGTTTATATGATAAAAATATTAATTTTTTAGTGCAATTACTAAACTACCCTTGAACTAATGGCCATTAGTTGAGGAAAAATAATGGCCATTATTTTGGACCTGAAAACCTCTCAAAAACAAAACCTCATATGATTAACAACAGCAATGCAGTGGATCCAATAAAATAATTATCTGTTCTTTGGGTACCATTTGCTTCCGGTTCTTGATGTACTTCAGCAATGCAGTGGATGTGTCGAAGAAGGGGATCGGGGTCCTCTGCAGTACCGCAGAGAACAACTGTAGCAACAGTATTCTGAGTCTGCTACAGTGATTTAATGCACAAAACAGTACCCATTTTACTGTACCTACAGTTGAAAACAGGTTCAGTTATGTTCTGGATTGGGGAAAAAATATAGGGTGTTGTACTGTAGCGATCAATCTGAGACGTTGATTGTTTATCGGACAGTTGGAAGAGGATCCTAATTCCAAACACTGTTCATCCTCTGAATTGAACACTATAATGCAGAGGATCCCGATCTCAGCTGAAATCAACCAGGAACAAAGAACAAAGAACAATCTGCGCATCCCAAGCTCGTACATCCTCTGAAATCAACCAGGAGACATCGGTTTCGGATTCAAAATCATGTAATGTTTGCAGACATAAGGCACAGTCACTGACCTGCAGCTGGCGCTTCAATCTCTGTGCTAACGAGTCGATGAACTGCTGAGGAGAGCTTATTATGGGTAGCTTCTCAACAGGAAGCAGCACGTTGTTGATTATATCGTTGCCGCCAATGGCGATGGTGAAGAGCGATTTGGCAAGGTGAGCCAGTGCCTCAGATTGGCCGAGCCGCTTCACCAGCTCTGAATAAACGTCAAAGTAATCACGGTAAATTTGTTCATCGAAGCTAAAACACTGGCCCTGCAGATTCATACACCATACTTTTTTTTTCAAACCAACAGAATAATTATATGAAAAATTATCGGTAACACTTTGCATCACAAAAAGATGTCCATATCCTAACCTTGTTTGTGAGGTCTGATACTCCTGCACCTCCGGAAGCAAAACTGACTCCGTTCAAAAATATAGAGAAACTGCCGGTGGTGTTGCAGATGGAGTGATATGCAGGAGGGCTCGCCAACCCAAGGCTTCCAGCTGCAAGGTACATCAACTTTATTTTTTTTAGTTTTCTCCTACCAGAATGAAAGTTCACCAAATTTGCACACTAGGACATTCATCAAATGCAATAGAAGTATTATTACAACCACGCCACACAAGTTTTGTGGATACTTTGTGCCGATTTAGCAAATTATGAAAAGTTTAGGCTGTAAAATCTTCTCGTTGTCGCCCTTTTCTTTATTTACTTTTTAGTTAACTTGTCTACTCGATCGTCTTGCAACTCTTGCAAATTGTTTCCTCCAAATTGGTTTGTTCATTTTGGTCTATCTGGAATCTAACTAGTCAAACCTTCTTGCCCAAAAAATAAACGAACTGTCATTATTGTTAACACCGCTTTACTGGAACCTGACACAGATACTGTATATCATCAAAGTATTAGAAACCAAATCTCAAATCATTCTCCAATGTGTAACGCGGACAAAGCAGAGAAGTATCTATATTTTGGGCTTTGGCGACTCAACTGCTCTACAGCAACAAAAAAACGACCTGCTTACATGCATTTCGTTCGTATGCACGAATTGAACCAGTGATGCAAATACATACGCACCGAGGAAGTCGACGAAGTTGTAGCCGTTGCTGAACCTGCCGGTGGGCACCTGCCCCGGGTAGTCGATGCCGTTGTGCGGGAAGTCAGCCCTGAGCAGCGTCGGCAGATAGTTGTTGTTGCCGACGTCTGCTTGCGAATCGCCGAGCACATACAGCGCCGTAACCATGCCGCCTTGCACCACCTCGCCCAAGAAACCAAGGCACGCAAGAATGGCGCAGGCGACGGTGGTGCTTTTGTAAAACGGACCCATTTCGCGCTCCGAAACTCAGCCACACATTAAGTGGCGCATCGTATTGAACTATTGCTTGAGATCCCAGCCATATATGGAAGAGATAGACGTGTGGCCATGGCAATAAAATATACTTGTAGGTAGTTGACATCGCACTTCTGTAGTAGTAGTACCTTTTTTTTCTGCTCATATGCTTCCAAACCAACTTTTTTTATTACGGACGTAAATGTGGCAAAATTTATTATCTTTTCATGTGTTTTAAAGTAAAAAAAGGTTGAATAATCAAATCGTTGTTACCAACAAAAGCTCTGTTGCTTCTCACAATAAGAGAACTCCTAACAAAGGAAACTTGTGACTCCATTGTTGTAATTATTTGAATTCAGAAAATTTGACATCCAATAAACTAGTTTACATGTCCTCTATTCAGAGAACATATACCTCCAGTGTATATAATCTTTTCATGTGATTTGGTAAAATACATGTTATATTTGAGGCTGAAAGGTTAACTCCAAGTTAAGCTAGCCGGCAACCAGCAGCAGAAAAAGAATAACCGAGGCGTACATGTTATTTTAGGTGAGATGAGCTTTATACTTCTAGAGCTTGCGAGTCAAAGTTATACTAGTAGGTTGCATTGGGTGGTGTTCCAGATAGATGGGAACCTCCATGCATGAACATATGATAATCCTGTCGGAATCATGTGGTGATAGACATGCCTAGCTAGCCCCCAACTGAGTGATGCAACAACCTCCTCTCCAAAAGAGGTCCAGCGCAGATATTGCGTTTTCATTGACACATTTACATGCATTAACGCGTCAACCAATTACTGAACCATGCAAATCACGCAGCTGATGACAAAGATCGACAATGAAATTATTGAAAAGCAAATCAAATGTAGTACTACAGTTGAGATGAGCACATAATTAAATGCCTCGTAGAGCCCAACATTGGAACTTGCATTGGAAATATATAGTTTTTGTTTTTGGGATACCATATTGTACTTATCCACAAATTTAACATGCTTATCTGAAAATGTACATTGACCATCGTGAGGAGTAATTGGGAAGGTGTGTTCCCATGTGCCCGTGATCTTCAAGCATCATGTCCAGTTGGCATAACATGCTTGGGAGATCTTTCCTCTCATTATCCTAGTTTAAAAACGCAAAGTGGAGTTGACTTTAAATAGGCAGGTATGGTGGAGATCGCTTGGTGAGATCAAGGTTAAAGGATCTGTAGTAGGATCCCTTTCCCCATCAAATGATCATATGACAAGCTCTCGTCATCCCAACCCTCATGGGGGAAATCAGATTTTTGACACCCTCATGGAGGTTACATCCCAAAAACAAGCCTCCTGAGAGCATCTCCATGAGATCCCCAAAAAATTGATCCCTAAAACCTATTTTTGTTAGCACCAAAAAATTATTAGGGGTAATTTTTCTTCTCTCCTCTAACATTACCTCCCTGAAAATGAATCGAAGTACTTTTGATTGGACCACATCAGTATTTGGGACCACAACAACATTAATTGTCTTGAAAATTTAAGGATCAAGATCCACAACTTCTCCCTATTTCTAGCTACAAATTGGGTGGATTTAGAGGAGAACTAAATATAGGATTAGTTTTGGGACACTGTTGGTGACAGATTTTTCTTTTTACTAATCCTCCTATTATTCAGCATTTAGGGTCACAACAACATTAATTCTTCAAGACTTTTTTTCGGCTTCTGTTGGAGATGCTGATCAGTTTTGGTCTCCAGGAGATAGGTACGAGGATGATGGTGGTAGATGGTGAGATGATGATATTCATTCAGATCTAAGGCTTTGTCCGTGACATCCATTTGGGACGGTGATCCCATATGGTGGAATTAATAAAATTTTAAGGTTTCTTGTCTCTCATCAATGAAGTTAGAGTAGTTTGAATTGCTTTTGTAATAATCAATGGATGTAATTTGCTTTAATATAAATGAAATTTCCTTTATTAATAAAAAAATTTGTCACGCGAGTCCTCCCTGTCATTCTCTTGGGAAAACACCGACTCCCCTCACTACGACTATGGGAAAATTATTGTTTGCCGAGTGCCCTACGTTTTGCCGAGTGTATTTAATCGGACACTACGGCACCTCACTCTCGGGACTACATCGTGTATCGTACCAATCCCTGGAACAGTAATTGGTACACACGTAGATGATACAAATCTGATACACCAACCTTTATTGATTCCTCAAAGGGAAATAGCTAGGGGATACATGGTCTGGATTACATTCAAAGAGGTGGATAAGCCAACCTCACATAAAGAAAAACACACTTGGAAAGCATCATAAACTCCACGAGGCAATATCGAGCGAAGCACGCGACCTACTCCTCATCCTCGTGGTATTCTCCATCTTCGTCCGAACAAATAAGCATCGGGTGAGCACATAAGGTACTCAACAAGCTCTACCACTAGCAAGGAATATTATTTATGCAATCTGATTGTGGTCAAGGTAGGGTCGAGTTTTAGCGAAAGGCGCGGATGCGGGGCTCACTATAGAAGCAAAGAGGTTCTTGAAGATAAAAACAATTTTATAATTTAGTTGGTCGGACCTCGGGGAAGATATTCATCAATCCCGACAGTTCCCATTCCTTTTAGATGAGCTTTTCGACCGAAGGTCATAACAGCTCGGCACACCGGGCCAACAGTATTTCCAAAACACACGGGCACAAGGCTGCCCACTCACACGTCAAGGATTAATATTTGTGACTAAACGAGGAGGGCTCAAGGTTTGGTGTGTCAACATACTCGTGACAACGGACATCGGATAGTTTTATACACTCTGCAGAGGTTGGTACACTTTACCCACAAGCTATATGTTTTTAGCTACGGAACACATAACGCTGTCACCGCAACTAAGCACGCTCACAAGTCCACCCCGAATGCCTAGGGATCCAACGCGTATGACACAAGCATACCGTCCACCATATATGTGCCAAGTACTTGGACTTCACCAAATAGGGAGGGGGGGGGGGCATTTAGGGTTAGAAATCCCCCAAGCTGCTTCCCAAGCCGCCCACTCGCTGCCATGGTTGATGGCCGGAGACGCCGCCGCTCCTTGGTGTGCCGCCACAAACTAGGCGGAGGGAGGAGACCCGGCGTGGCCAAGGTCGGGCGCCGATCTAGCTAGGCCGAGATCAGGTCGGTGTGCAACACACCGAGGCGGCGGTCAACAACCACCTCGGGGTGGAGACCTTGGAGGATGGCTCCCGGCGCCGGCAGCGTTGATGGCGGAGGGTCGGTAACCGTCGCTCCTGCCTCGATAGAGTCGGAGAAGAGGGACGAGACGCCGCGCCCGGCTGCCATGGTGCGTGGCTCGGCTTGTCGACAAAAATAGATGCTCATCGGCGAGTTTTAGATGACCTCATCGCCGAGGCCGGTTGAGCACGGTGATGCCGTTGTTGGGCTGTCCCTGGTGGCTCATGCGGAAGACGATGCGGTAGCGTGGAGGATCCTCGGTCGGGGTCGACGTTACAAGGCGGTTGACCCGAGATGTGATTCCTTTCTTGGGTTTGTAGTTGACACAAGCGGGGAAAACCTCGGTACATGGCCCATGTTGTTGACGAGGCCGTTCATGTAAGGTGGAGTTGTCTCACCGTAGTTCGACGAGTTGTTGCTCGCTGGAAACAACCGGCGATGCTCGGTGTTCCAAGACGGTAAAAGACGCTACGACGTCCATGGTCTTGGGCCTCCGTCCGGATGCCAAGGCGTCGGAAGATGCTGCGGCGACCGGGGCCTCGGCCCGGAAGGGGCGGCAACCACGGGCAACACCAAAGCGACGACCTCTGTTCAAGACTCTGTGACCTCCACAGCGTTCAAAGTGTCGGCAACCGAAGTTGCAGCGGATGCCATGGAAAGGTTGGAGTCCCCGCTGAACGGGAATGGCGAACAAGATGAAAGGTGAGTTTCTAGGACCCATTCTTACCCCACGTGAATGAAGGGCCGGCGACGAGATCTTCGAAGGCGGACTTCGGTTGCCAATTAGCAGTGTGAACATTGGCGAGACTAAGTGCCGATAACGTTTTGAGAGTAGAATCAAGAGAATAATGATTTTTTATTATTGATTGATGGAGACAGTTTCCATTTACGCCTGTTTGGGAAAGTTACGGATGTGCGCCCCCCCCCCGCCCCGATGGTCGGTTCCCCAATAGGCGCCCCGAGGTGGTTGGTTCCCCAATTGGCGCCTCTTCAATATTTTACTAATTACATAATTAATTTAATTAATTGATCATTAACCATTAATAATATATTTCACAACACAATTGTTCATATATACTCCCTTCATTCTAATATTCATGTCGTTCGGGGCATGAAGTTTGTACTACCCATAGGTTAGTTTTTCCTGTCGGAACCTCATGATTTCCAGATCGGAGGAGTACTTTCTTTCAAACTGTTGATACATTTTGATCGAAAGTATAAAGGAATGAAAAAATCTAATGTGGTTTCATCAGAATATAAAAAATTCATAGGTTCTTTATGGCTTGTTTTACTTACTATACATATGAAAAAAATAATTTATTGACAAGTATGAATAAATGTAGTAAGAATGGGAACAGTAATATGAGAATTGTGTAACGAAAACCATTCCTAAATAAAAAATAAGTCTCCTCATATAATTGACTCGGGGAGTCAGAAAGAAAGGGGGCCAAGGTTGAAGATTCAACTCTTAATTTACTTGATGACTAATTATCAGCCTTATATAAAATATGGCCAAAGATAAATCGTATTGCAGATATCCTTTGGCTAGGAAAAGCATATAGAGTGAACTTTTTTTTTGGGGGGGCGGGGACAAGCATATTGAGTGAAACTGAACTTGAAATTGAGAATGTAAGGACATTATTTCCATTGAAAGCATGCAAAAACCAAATAACAAAGATGTCTATCAAGGATAAATGTAATTATTAAAAGGTGCATTTAGTCACATAAATGTAACTTCTCTCCAAACCAAAATACATAATCTTGGTTGGTAGAATGAATAAATTATTGAAACAGTACAATTTTGTAATCGTCGAGAAGCAAACTTATAGAAAGAAAACATGTAGTAAAACCTTTCCACACATCCAACGCCCCTAACGGACTGGCGGCATATGACCGTGCCACCAATTACTGTGGTAGTTTGATGAACGATTTTTTTAAAAAAAAGATTAATGAATTTAGGTGTAAAGCAACTCAAAGAACCATTGTGATTTATGATCAGAATCTTGCTCCTCTATATAAAAAATTGATGTAGAAGTCAACAAATATGATAGTTGAAGGCTATATTACCAGACTGATGATCACATCACATGATCCTAAATTACTATACAAGAGATATAAATATCTAAAAACGGAAAACCGTTGTGCATGAACTATACTTGAGAAATAGTGTTGTGTAGCTGCTCGTTAAATCAGGCCCTCCAGTCCTTGCTAAGACAAGGATGAGACCAACAATGATCCGGCCTGGAATCCACTAACCGCGTCTTGTAGGTCAGCTACTGCACGAGCATCTGGGCAGGGTTCAAAATCCCGGTAGAAACCGGTCCGGTTTCCACGGATTCTAGATTTTCCGGTGCGAACCGGGACACTGGGAAGTGCGGGATCCCGATGGATTCCGAGCCGTGATTTTGTAGCAATCCGGAATCCCGGCCGGGAAGTTCGGGATCCCGGTCCGGTTTCGCCGGGAAAAAATCCCGGACTATAGCGGGATTTCAATCCATGCATCTGGGAGCGTGGTGAGCCAACGTTTAGGTGTCGAATCAATAAAACGGCAGCTCAAGTCAGGCAGCGCTCCCAACGTTTGGTATCCCCGCTGCGCTAGTTGGCACCGGTTATTTCATATATAAACACATGTACTTACGTATTTTCAAAACTGAGCAAGCAAATCTCTTTTTTCCATCTCTAAGCACATGTCCCACTTGTCCACGTATGTGCAACCCAATTAGCTTGATGTGAAAAGAATTAATGGGCCGCAGATTGTGAGGCCTAACAGCCCATCTTGCTATAACTGCTGCTTTGTACGTAGGTCATATACAGAGCGGTTGCCGGTGTTGCGGCGACATCGTATTTGATATCGTGCATACATTCTCGATCGTGGAAAGCTGATCGAATCGCTTCTGTTTGGTTTCAGGTATGGGTGTTTTTTTTAGAAATTGTCTCACATCATGATGCACTACAACAAATGTGACTTTCTATGACGTTTTTCTTATGACAACATACCGTTTCGTCATAACTGTGTTGGATTTATGACGTTTTTAGAAAGCCAGATGTTTTATGACGAAAACTGAGATTCATCATTAAATTTGACCACAAAATCGTCATAAATCAAGACAGCATTAAATTATGACGAACAAAAACATCATAATTAGTAAAAATAAATGTCACAATAGTTATGACAAATATGAATCGTCATTATAATGTTCTTTTATTAAACACCAAAACTTGTGACAAATATGAATCGTCATAATATGACCTACTTGTCAACCCCCTGTCACGCGGGGCCCACATATAATTTTTATTTGAAAAATAATAGCAAAATGTAATTGATAAAATGTGAGTTGCCTTGGGAGAGTGGAGAAGCTGCCTACATGACCTTCTTGTTTGTCTACTCTTTCCTTGCCTGGTGCCTGCGTAGTTGTGTTCCTGCCGCCTTTCCAACTAGCAGAGCCCACCAGCAGAGAGTGATCATTTCCTTGGCGCGTGCTCCTGCGTGAAAAACTGCTACTGCCTTACTCTGTCCGTCCGGCCATCGCGAAGCCTTTCAGGCCGTGTCCAAGTGCACCAAGTCGCTGAGTTCTGATCATATGGTGGAGGGAAGGCCACAGCTCGGGCTCGAGCACACGCATACCCCAGCTATAGAGGCTGACGTTCTGCGTAGTTGTTTTTTTTGGGGGGATGACGTTCTGCATAGCCTTTTTTTTCTTTTGAGGGGATGACGTTCTGCATAGCTGGCCTGGTCGACAAAATAATCAGCAGCCCATGTCACCAACACAATATGTAGACCACACGACCAGTAGCATAAGGTCCAGCCCATGACGGTCATTTTCTTCGGCCCATATCACTGGCCCATCAAGTTCTAACCTAAACAATCGATGCCCCAAGTCCTAGCCGCCACATCGAGTCCTCCCGCAGACGACGCGACCCACAAGCCTCGTTGCAGACGCAGCGTGGCCAGCATGGGCGTGCGCAGCAGGCTAGAGCGGAAGCACGGCCGGGGGGAAGATGGGGGCAGTGCGCCAAATGTCTGTTAGCGCGAGGTCTGTTCCGATTTATGGCATGTTGATTATCTTGTTCATGGTGTGATTAAATTATATGCCAGAAATTAATGGGCCAAAAAAGTATTGGGCCACAGAATTTTTTTTGGGAAGCATTGGCTAGAAAATAAAACCGGCCTGAAAACAAAGTGGCCCAGAAATTAAATGTGCGTGAATATAAATGGGCGGAAAAAAGGTTTGAATACTAATGGGCCGGAATAATGGGCTAAATTGGAAAACGCCTGTGGAATTGGTGGGCCGACAGTAAAGAAGCTTGCTAATCAAGTGGGCCGGAAGTAAAAAGATCTGTAATTAAGTGGGCCGAAAGTTCAATGGCCTGTGAAATTAACAGGACGAATGTAAAATTCTATGACGAAATTACCAAGCGTCATAAACAGTTTGTGACGAATTTGAGAGCGTCATAAACATTTATGACATTTTTGTGAAACGTCACAAATTTATGACGAAAATAATAAAAACGTCATAGAAGGTAATTAGCTACGCACCTTCTATGACGAAGTGATTTTTGTCACCGCTGCGTCATAGAAGATAGTTTGTGACAAAATTGCATCGTCATAGAAGGTCAAAATTGTTGTAGTGATGATTAGCCTAGTACAATAATGTTTTTGTTCATACTGTTCCGTAAGAAAAAAACATCTGGTACTAGTTCACCAATCTGTGCTCAAAACTTCAAACGGAGAATGTGTTGATGACACTCGTTGGTGTAGTTAATTATTCTAACGGAGCTTCAAATGTTTACGGCTTCTTTACGTTGTTACTGAATTGAATATCTTAACATGGTCAAACAAGGCACGCTAGTAACATTTTTACTACAATTCTGTAGGTCGTATATATGCGATGATAATCATTCTTGTGTACACTGGTGGTGAAATATTATATGGAGATAAAGGTGCAACATATAGCATTCCTCCGAGTATCACATTTCCTGCTACTGACTCAACCACTTTTGAAGATGTAAAGAATGAGATTTATCAGGGTCTGAACACTTCGAGGAAGGGTAATCTCTCACCATAAAAGTTAGACATGATGTTGGAGCGCCTGGTCCTTGTTTCTTCCAGTTGATACCCTTATATGAAGCAAGATCTTGGGAAACATTGTGGAGGAAACATTCAACAAGTGCTTACAATGGTATGTTGATAAAAGGAAGGCTGCTCTTGACCTTACAGAGTTGGGGAAAATATGGTCACAATGGGTTGAGAATATATTATTAAAGCGAGGTAATAAGGCTGGATCCATGCATGTCACATCGTATGGCGACGAAGGTGGGGAGTACGAAGTAAAAGTTGATGGTGAACGAGTTTCTTTGCGTCAGGGAAACCGCATTCGATATGTTCGCAGGGATTTCAAGTATAAGGTAATAGTGCAAAGCAATGCTCTTCCCATATGTGAATGCCTAAAGCCAAGCCTTACAGGTGTTCCTTGTGCTCATGTCCTTGTTGTTTGCAAGCATAGAAATTTTAATGAAAATCAATTTGTTCATGCATACTACTCTTCATCAACACTTGCAAATACATGGGCTGGTCGATTCCATCCCTATGGAAATCAAAATGAGTGGCCAACCTACAATGGTCCTATCATTGTTCCTGATCCAAGGTTGGTACAACGTGGTCGACGACGGCACAATAGAATCCCAATGTACATGGATGAAATGCAAGGTCGACGATAAGGACACCAAGCACAGCTCAACGCAAGATAAACATCAAGATGATGGTATATCGCTTTAATATTAATTATTTTGTTTATCTAACATATGTGCACAAATTTTTTTAGTTGAAGTTTCTAATTTTGTTTATCTAATATATGTGCACAGATATTTTTAGTTGAAGTTTCTAATTTTGTTTATCTAACATATGTGCACAGGTGCACTAATATCATGATGAAGCATTTGAGTTGACTAGGAGTACAATGGATAACTCTAAGCATTAATTTTCTTGTTTTGTCTATGTGTTTTTTTATTATAAAAATTCAGTTGTCCTTTTACCATGTAACCGCCCGTGGTTGCATACTCAGAACAGCACAATCAGTGTGAGTTATTTTCACTATGTTATTTGGATTTGGGATGATCAATACACCGACATGTCTTTCTTCATGACCTGCCGCTGTTATTTTTTTCTCCTCTTCATACAGAATAATCATACCCGTTTGCATATTTATTGAGGAAAAGGGAAAAAATACTTATAGAATTTATACGCGTTCTGCAGAGAAGGAAAAAATACTAAGAAAATTATGGTATAATTTTTCTGAGACAAATTGTGGCACAATTTATGGATTTGATTAAAAATTCCTGCATTAGAATGTGCCTTGCGGCAAAATAACAATTTGTTGCGACGAAGATACATACAGCCCATAGACTGGCCCATTGTCTTGTTTTCGAGCCCAACAATAGACGATGCCTAGAAATAAAAATACCAAGTACGACATGGCATGGAAGTAAAGAGCCCCAAGGAATTTTAATTTTCCAGTAAAAGTGAACTAGTGCAGTGAGAACTGGCATTCGTATCCTTATTTACTGACAGACCCATCCAGAAAGGAAATTTAAAAAGCTAGTAGTAGTAAAGATTGTTTGTATAAAATTAAAAAATACTATAGGTCCAACCCAATTGTACAAACAAGTGTGTCCAACCAAGACACAAGTGATGTTTTTGGACTCATTTATTGTGATATCTTTTGTATTGATTAGACTTTGGTTGGATAATCGAGTCGGACCTATAACAATACTCCCTCCATTCCTATATATAAGCATTCCTAGAATCCCAAGATAAAAATAGTCAAGAGGGTAGAAGACATATATACCCTCGATTTTACACTACCTCATCAATTCTCCACCCATCAACCAACCCATCATATTTTGTCTTATATGTAGAAATGCTTATATAATAGAACAAAATTTAAATACCTGGAATGCTTACATATAGGAATGGAGGGAGTACTCTATAATCTTAAAGAAGCATATAGCTAGATTCTTTCTGTACACAATCTGAACTGTGGATACCTCGGATCATTAAATTTGGCCAACTACGGATGGGTCGTCCATCTACGCGGGATTTCTACAGGACCACAGGAAGACAACGTATCTCTAGTTTCTTAGTACTAGTACTGTATTTGGACTAGATACAGCTGGGGATTTATTTCCAGGTTGGGTTTGTTAGTATGGATGAATATCTTGCCACACGGCGGTGTACGTAGCGATTTAGTGCCCTTGTTTCCCGATCTGGCGTTAACAAATCTGTCCCTTGGATTCTGATGGTGTAGCTCAAGCGTCGTGGATCCATTATTGATGCTCGAAGGGGAAGATAGGAGGGTTTACGTCTCCCAATCTCTTGTCCTTCCATTTGTCTGTCTCGCGCCGTCCTGTGTCGTGCACGGCAGAAAAGCGGTAATCTGACTGGGTCTCGTTACCTGCCGGCCCGGCCTGCGTACAACGCCCTCTGCACCATATGATAGGGAGGCCGCCGGCAGCAGGACTCGGTCGGCGCGTAGGTAGCTAGCCTTGTGCAGCGGAGGTAGCATATGTCGTCGTCGAAGCGGTGGTCGTCGGCCTCCGGCGCGGAGCTGCCCGGCGCTCGGTCGCCGGTCCACCCCGCCGCGCTGTCATCCCCGGGCCGCCACACCGCCCGGCGCTCCTTGTCCCGGACGACGGACTCAAGCGCCGCCGCCTCCCGCTCGCTCTGGCCTTCGTCCACTTCCGGCGAGAACAACAAGAAGACGAATAAGCAGGCCTCCCCGCGCGCCGCGTCGCCCTCGGCCGCCTCCCTCGCGGACCACCTCGCGAAAGATGATCACACGGCGCTGTCCCGGCAGCGCAGCTGCATCGGGCTGCCGCGCTTCGCCGAGTCCTCGGACCCGGCGGACAAAGAGGCGGCCGGCAAGAAGATGATCGGCAAGGGCGGCGCGTTGAGCCGGTCGATGCGGTTCCTCCCGTCCACGAAGCCCGCGGGCGTCACGCTCACCCCGGGCCGGGTGGCGCCCTCGGACCTGCGCCGCCTGGCCCGGGACGCGGACTCCGGGTCCGAGTGCAGCGACGCATCCACCATGGGATCCTCCTCCACGCCGCGGACCACGGCCTCCAACTCCAATTCTTCCAATAATTCCAAGCAGCCGCGGCTGCTCCCGCGCACCACCTCCGTGCGCCTGCTCGGGTCCACGGCCACGCAGTGGGCGCTCTCCCGGGCCGCCGCTCGTCCCCGTTCGGGACGCAGACGACGGCGATGGCCACGGTGCCAGAGACCACCAAGCCCAAGAAGGGCCTCATCAGCCTCGGCTGGGGCCACCTCTTCAACCGGCGGAAGCACGCCACCGAGGACGCGTCCCTGGCCGCCGCGGCCACGCTGCTCATGTCCTCGCCGGTCTCCTCCTCCCGGAGCGGCGGCAGAGGCGCGGAGGCCGGGCACCAGATGAGGATGGCGCATTGCCGGCTGCTGCAGTGGCGCTTCGCGAGCGCAAGGGAGGACGCCGTGCGCAGGAGGAAGCAGGCCACCGCCGAGGTTGAGCTCTTGGGCGCGTGGGCGAGCGTGGCGGAGATGAGAGGGAAGGTGGCAAGGAAGCGAGTGCAGCTCCACAAGGAGCAGCTCAAGATGAAGCTCAACGCCGTGCTCTCTTCGCAGGTCCATACTACACTAGTTTTGTACTCCGTCTCATGCACCGCTCGTTGCTGCACATTCTTCTACACACTGCGATCTTACATTATTTTTTGTGACTCTACTTCAATTCTCGTAAACTCTTGTTGGCAGATGAAATATCTCGAGAGCTGGGAGCACATGGACAGCAAACATGCAGATGCCCTCTCCTCCACCGTAGATTGTGCCCGGGCAGCCGTCTGCAGGGTTCCTCTTACCAACGGTGCCAAGGTATATATTTACCTTTTTTTTTTTTACTTCTGCCAAAGTATTCATTTGCGCTTGCATTGCTTAGGAATAATCTCAATATGTGCTTACAACAGGTCTCCACCATGCCGTCGTTGGCGTCCACTCTACAATATGTGCTCGATCTCGTGGTGACAACCAAGACAACAACGCGACCATTCGGTCCTACGGTACTATTATAAACTCAGTGAGAGGTCATGGTTTGCACTCAACTCGTACATAGATATACTGATCGGTGCGACTTTATACATGCCTTGTTTATTAGTCTCAGGAGACGAGATCGCTAGTCTCAGAACTGGTCCGTGTGGCAAGGGAAGAGCAGGCTCTGTTGCAAGAATGCCTCAAGCTACTCAGCTGCTTCTCCACGCTGCAGGTATACAGCATAGATATACTACCTTTTCCCCTGGACTGATCTTGTTTCGTAGCATCCATCGATTCTAGTAGACTTATTATTTCCTGCTGTTTATTCATATATATATATATATTGCAGGTAGAAGAGCAAAGCTTACGCTGCCATCTGGTTCAGACGTCGTCACCACTTACTAGTCTGGCTGTCGAATAGGATGATCAACTCCAAACATGTGCTGAAGGCTGTAGTTTTGTAGACTTAGATGAAGGTTCGAGTGTCATCATCAAAATGTGAATTTGGGTGACGATTCCTGCCATGCTTAATGTGCTGCAGTGAAAGGGCAGGTCCCATTTGAGAATGAAGAAAATATCTACTCCCTCCGTTCAAAAATATAAGAATTTGTTGACTTTTTGACTTCTCGTTTGACCATTCGTCTTATTCAAAATATTTATGTAAATGCAAAAATAAAGAAGACGTACTTAAAACATATCTAGGAATAAAGTAAATTGTAATAAAATAAATGAAATTTTAATAAATTTTTTGAATAAGACGAATGGTCAAACATGACATTTGAAAGTCAACAAATACTAATATTTTCGGACGAGAGGAGTAATAGTTATCATATTGGCACATCCAAAAGTTCATGTACAATGTAGCTGGGAGTGTACAAAACTCAGCATATACATATGATCCAAACAAAAAAAAATCATTATATTTTCTGTTAACAATCTATCGCGTGCATGCAATAGAATGAGCGTGTTTATATATATCTAGGCAAAATTGTCCCGAGCACACCGAGAGAGCACCTGTTTTTTATCTTGTCTAAGACGCACTACGATTTCGTGGCAATTAACTGAAACACACTGTGCCCATTATAATACTATTTTTGGAGGATGTGGGAAAAGACTTTTTGCCCTTCTCTTTCTCTTCCCTAGCTGGCACACCCACCACTCCCCACTCGCACCGCTCCTCGACCGGTGCCACCTCCCCTGTCCCACACGCGCCACTCCCCTCGTTGCACCCGGCTACGGCCATCGTCGTCTCCCCGACCGACACGCCCCTCATTGCACCACTAAACTCCTGGCATAGTGGCACTTCACCACGATCGGCGCACCACAACCCTCTCCATTGTAATAGTGGATGATGGATTTGTGAAGATGCACTAGGCCCCCTAGTGGGTTTTGGTGATAAATGACAAATGATTAAAAGCTCTAATGTGGTTATTAAGTCATTGTGCAGGACAACAAAGTGATAGTATCCACAATGTGAGAAAGTAAACCCCTCAATGAAAAAGTGATCAAGTACTCAAGAAGCAAAGGCTTCAAGTTTAGATTTCTAGCCTTTTAAGTATAGGTGTGCCAAACTATTAAGAGGGGTGAGACGATCTTACGTGCAGGGAAGAATGTGCTTTAGTTATCCTCAAATAACTTGGAACCAAGATAATGACTCACCGAAAATCAAAAAGCCTATCTTTTCCTATCATCTCCACACATGACGGGAGTTCCGTCCGGGCTGACGGAAGTTCCGTCGGTTCCGAGAGTTTGGGACGGAAGTACCAAACGCGACGGAAGTACCGTTCCCGGAGATTTCCAGTTCAAATCTTGCTCGACGGAAGTTCCGTCGGTTCCGGAGAGTTTTGGACGGAAGTTCTAACTCGGACGGAAGTACCGTCATGGTATATTTCGTGTTTGACCTAATGGGGTGACGGAAGTTCCGTCACCCACGGAAGTTCCGTGAGGTCCAATCATTGACTTGAGCAACGGCTCTTTTAGAGCCCACACTATATATAGCTTTGACCTAACCCGTGAGAAAAAGTGTTGGTGCTTTTTGAACTCTCGGATCTTGCTCAAGCTCTCTCTCTCACTCCTCTCCACTTCTCTTGAGATCCAAAGCCATTGGAGTGAGCTCCCATCTTGATTCCAAGCTTGATAGCATCAACCTAACCTAGAGCACATGTTCCCTTAGCAACTAATCTCGTTCCTCACTTGTTACTCTTGGAGATTCGTTCTCCTAGATTGGCTAGGTGTTGTCCTAGAGCTCCCAAGCTTGTGGTGAGCCTTGGGAAGTTTATGAAGGTTGTGATTCGCCTCCACAAGGAAAAGAATCCAAGGAAGAAGAAGAAAAACAAGTTTGACCTTTGTGGTCACTTGGGAGGATTAGGGTTGAAAGAAACCCGGCTCTTTGTGAGCTCCTCAACGGAGACGTAGGAACCTCTTTGTGAAGGGTCCGAACTTCGATGAAAAATCTTCGTGCCTCCCTTGTTCGTTTTTGTTGTGTGTTTGTTTGTTCTCCTCTCGGGTGTGTTTTCGCCCGATCTACTTGTGTGTTGCGTGTCTACTAAATTCCTGCAGGTACAACACTCTCAAGGCAAAAAGGAAGGTTTCCATTCAAGCGGAATCGTGAGATTTCCTCCTTTGCTTCATCCCCTAGGTTTTACTCTCTCCACCACGACGGAAGTTTCGTCGATGATGAAGTTCCGTCGATGGCGAATTTAACCTATTTGTTTTAAGTGTTGTGATTTTCAGGTTTTTATTTAGATTGCCTATTCACCCCCTCTAGGCAACTTTCAATTTGATATCAATAATATCATTTGTATTGCATCAATTTCTATTGTGGAATAATTCTGTTGCATTACCCATTTAATATAGTTGCATTAACCACAAATATAAATGTTTTAAATTCAGTATTTGATCAATGTTGTGACGCTCATTAAGTATATTTCCATAACCATAACTGATGCAACTTATGGTTGTGACAAAAAAAACATTTTGTTGCCATATCCTTGAATCATATAGCTACCACCCTTATTGTGTTGCGATATCCTTGATGCATATTGCATCCGTTGTAACTGCGTTGTAATCTCCCGTAAGTATATAGCCACACGCCATAATTTGTTGCTATATCTTTTACATTATAGTGACATAGTTTCAGTCATTGCGATATCCTTAAAGCAGATAATGACAATCCTATTGTGTTGCAATACTCCTTACGTATATAGTAGCAACTCAATCTTCGTTGGATATCCTATAAGCATATTGCAACATCATGCATGTTATTGCCACCAGCATATGTCATGGCAATATACAATATATATAGCCACATAACTTTGGTGTTGTAATACTGCATGTTTGCAACTAGTCTACGTTGTTGCAATAACCATTATAGCTATGATGACCGTGGTTGCCAATATCATTCATGCAATGCCAATGTTCGTTGCCCTTACATTTGTTGCATCACTTCACAAATATGATGCAATATGCTATTGCCTCGGAGGTAATAGCGGTGCCTCCCAACGCCACGATTTTGTTGTGTGGTGGTGCGCATGGGGAAGGTGGTGCGCATGAGTCGGAATCGGACGACGACGTCGTGAAGTCGATGTGCGACGAGGCGCCGGGTTCCTGCCACGTATACTATGGTAGAGGTGGCGGTAGCGCGTCGGTGTCCTTGCGCGTAGTGGGGAGCAAGAGAGTCGGGTGTGGCCCCGAGGAGGAGGCGGATGGAGGATGTGGAGCGCGACAACCACGAGAGGCCAGCAAGTCGGCGAGGCCGCCATTCGTGTCGGCCATTGTCTACGCCAACCGCGTCCGCCATGTCACCTCTCCCGGGTCGTGGAATCGTGACCTAGGTCACCTCCCCAGGGTTGCGCTGATCGCGTCCGCGCGCTTGTCCGGTAGTCGGTTACCTACGGTTCCACTGCATTGTCATGGGGAAGCACTCGTGACGATGGCGGCGACACAAGATTCAGATTTCAATTTCGACGGTGGACGATGTGGCATTAGTGGCTTCGTTTTGTGCGGCGGCGGCAGGTGTCGATGATGAGGAACGCGACATTTTCATTTCTTCTCGTTTTGGGCGGCAGTCTGCAATGGAGATGTACCAGAAATGAACAGGGCTTTTCATTTCTTCTACGCAAACTTAATTTAGTTTCCTATTAGTTTTAGTCTTAAATATCTATATAATTACCAAATTTGTTATAATTTTGTTCCCAAAATATCAATACAATATGTTACCATCTCAAATTACCACTTGTTTCACGGTGGGAGGTGATAACAATCCATCTAGATCGTTGGATTAGAGAAAATAAATGGCCCACGTTTTTATAGTGCACTCCTAGAATATCACTTCCTACTTCGATCTCCTGTACATCAATTAATCTATGGCACTTAACTGTTTCTTTTTGCACTACTCTACATATATAAAAGAGCTCCACTAAATCACTCTTACACTTCAAAACAAGCAAAATTGGTTGTTGTGGTCTCACACTCTCCTTGCAAATTTATTTCTTTTACTTCAAAGTTCAGGATAGCCATACATACAACTGCAAAATGGATGTTTTGGAAAATTCATAATTGAAGACACAAGAACTATTAATCTATTCAGAATAAGCATTCAGTGCATCACACATTATGTTGGTTTCTTCATTAATTATCGTGACAAACAAAATTAATAAGTTTTGTATCTTAAACGCCAACAACTACGCTCGCATCTATGGCAAATAGATGTCATGTATTGAAAGTAAACCGAATCATTATTTTAAAGCCTACAAGCAATCGGCATTGCAGCTGTGTTTACGCCCTTTTAGGAAAAGTTTCACTCCACCTCGATCCATAAATTAAGGAATTCTTGAAAACAACCACAACTGTACCTGCTATATGGACATATTCAAGAAAATAGTCTGGTGGTATTTGGAACCGGAATGTTTTTCTAAGTGTGCCCATAGCTACGGCCCCTACCGGTGTCGTTGGATTCGTTTCTAGACTTAACGGGTGCCATCCTCCTCGTGTTAGCAGCGCCCCCCCCTCCCAACACACACACACACACACATGCAATAGCTCAGTTACCATCGTCTCTTCGACCCTCTCCTACCGTGTTACCACCGCTCGTCATGCCAGCCCAGCCGCCACCGCTTCGTAACGGTGTTTTTCTCCGTGGACAATTGTTGGCTTGCGCGGAGGGGCCGCAGCTGCAGATGCGCTTAAAAAATTAAAATCGCATTGGTATTTGGAACAGGTCCCGGTGTTTTCATCCTGCAAGAGTTCTTCCCCTTTTTGGTGCCGCAACAAGCAAATTTTCAAGGTCAACCCTTGCAACAAGAGATCGAATTGAGAGTTTGAGACAGAAAGATCATGAATTGGCTCACTCTATGCATGTTGTGCGGATCAGTGGCCTGGTCTGCGTGTTACAGTGGAGCATGTTGTTACATACTGCTATATTGACATGATTAACTGAGAAATCAGTGAAATTTACATACCTATATGTATGTTGGTAGAAGAATTCAAAAGATGCATTAGCACAGGAACGACTACTGCATTTAGACAACATAGTAAAATGATATAAAATTCTAGAGCATTTTTTTTCACATTCGCCTTTCATAATACTTTATTT